>JBBYHL010337731.1:1495-22761 GCA_038381835.1 Adansonia madagascariensis
GAATAATCTCCTTTTTTTTCATGGTTGGGCAACATAAACTCATTCTACTCATTAGGATTAATGACATTGATGCTTTGGTTTCATTTAAAAACATTTTCTTTCCACCATTTTTTAGAATCAAAATTCATTTGTTAATTAGGATAAAGATGGATTCACAGAATAATCTCCTTTTTTTTCATGGTTGGGCAACATAAACTCATTCTACTCATTAGGATTAATGACATTGATGCTTTGATTTCATAAGAAAAGCTTATCTTTCCACCATTTTTTAGAATTAAATTTTGTTTCTTAATTAAGACAAACACAGATTCACATAGCAATCTCCTATTCTTTTAGGATTGGGCACCATAAACTCATTCTCCTTATTAGGATAAATGGCATTGATGCTTTTGTTTCATGAGAAAAGCTTCTTTTTCCATCATTTTTTAGTGTTAAAGTTCATTTGTTAGTTGGGACAAACATGGATTCAGATAATAATCTTTTTTCTTTTCATGATTGAGCACTATAAACTCATTCTCCTCATTGGGATGAATGACATTGATGCTTTGGTTTCATAAGAAAAGCTTCTCTTTCCACCATTTTTTAGAATTAAAGTTTGTTTATCAATTGGGACAAATCCAGATTCATATACTAGCTTTTTTACTTTTCATGATTAGGCACCATAAACTCATTCTCCTAATTGGGATAAACAATATTGATGCTTTGGTTTCATAATAAAGGCTTCTCATTTAAACATTTTTTAGAATTAAAATTCATTTGTCAATTGGGACAAACACGGATTCATATAGTAATCTTCTTTCTTTTCATGATTGGAACCATAAACTCATTCTGCTCATTAGGATAAATGACATTGATGCTTTGGTTTCATAAGAAAAACTTCTTTTTCCATTATTTTTTAGAATTAAAGTTCATTTATCAATTAGGATGAACATGGATTCATATAGTAATCTTTTTTCTTTTCATGATTAGGCACCATAAACTTATTCACCTAATTGGGATAAATGACATTGATGCTTTGGTTTTATAAGAAAAACTTCTCTTTCCACCATTTTTTAGAATTAAAGTTCATTTCTCAATTAGGACAAACACAGATTCACTTGGCATACTTCTTTCTTTTTGTGATTGGGCACCATAAACTCATTCTCCTGATTAGGATAAATGACATTGATGCTTTGGTTTCATAAGAAAACCTTCTCTTTCCATTTTTTGAAGTTAAATTTCATTTGTCAATTGGGACAAACATAGATTCACATTATAATCTCCTTTTTTTTTCATGATTGGGCACTAGAAACCTATTCCTGACATTGGGATAAATGACATTAATGCTTTAGTTTCACAAGAAAAACTTCTTTTTCCATCATTTTTTAGTGTTAAAGTTCCTTTGTCAATTGGGACAAACATGGATTTACATAATAATCTCATTTCTTTTCATGATTGGGCATTATAAACTCATTCTCCTTATTGGGATGAATGACATTGATGCTTTGGTTTCATAAGAAAAGCTTCTCTTTCCACCATTTTTTAGAATTAAAGTTCATTTATCAATTGGGACAAACCCGAATTCACATAGTACTTTCTTTTCTTTTCATGATTGGGCACCATAAACTCATTCTCCTGATTAGGATAAACGACATTGATGCTTTGGTTTCATAATAAAAGCTTCTCGTTTAAGCATTTTTTAGAATTAAAGTTCATTTATCAATTGGGACAAACGTGGATTCAAATAGTAATCTCCATTCTTTCCAAGATTAGGCACCATAAGCTCGTTCTACTGATTGGGATAAATAACATTGATGCTTTGGTTTCATAAAAAAAGCCTTTTTTTCCACCTTTTTTTAGAATAAAAGTTCATTTACGAATTAGGACAAACACGGATTCATATTGTAATCTCTTTTCTCTTAATGATTAGGCACCATAAACTCATTTTTCGTATTGGGGTAAATGACATTGATGCTTTAGCTTCAACTAAAAAGCTATTCCTCCCACTATTTTTTTAGAATCAAAGTTCGTCTATCAATTAGGACAAAAATGGAATCACATAATAATCTCATTTCTTTTCATGATTAGGAACCATAAACTCATTTTACTCATTGAGATAAAAGACATTGATGCCTTGGTTTCTTAAGAAAATCTTTTCTTTCCATCATTTTTTTGGAATCAAAGTTCATCCATCAATTGTGACAAATATGGATGCACGTAATAATCTCCTTTTTATTCTTGATTGGGCACCATAAACACATTCTCCTCACCAAGATAAATGACATTGATACTTTTGTTTCATAAGAAAAGCTTTTTTTTCCACTTTTCTTTTGGAATCAAAGTTCGTTTGTCAATTATGACAAAAATGGATGCACATAATAATCTCTTTTCTTTTCATGAATGGGCACCATAAGCATATTCCCTCATTGGGATAAACGACAATGACCCATTGGTTTCATAAGAAAACCTTTTCTTCTAACCATTTTCCTTGGAATCAAGGCTCATTTATTAATCGAGACAAACATGGATACACATAATAATCTTATCTCTTTTCATGATTGGGCACCATAAACTTGTTCTACTCATTGGGATAAATGACATTGATGCTTTGGTTTATAAGAAAAGCTTCTTTTACCACTATTTTTTAGAATTAAAGTTCATTTGTTAATTGGGACAACCACGGATTCACATAGTAATCTCCATTCTTTTCATGATTGGGCCACATAAACTCATTTTCCTCTTTAGGATAAATGACATTGATGCTTTGGTTTCATAATAAAAGCTTCTTCTTCAACCATTTTCTAGAATTAAAGTTCATTTTTCATAGGGACAAGCTTTGATTCACATAGCAATCTCCTTTCTTTTCATGATTAGGCACCATAAACTCATTTTCCTTATTAGGTTAAATGACATGGATGCTTTGGTTTCATAATAAAACCTTTTCCTTCAACCATTTTTTGAAATTGAAGTTTGTTTGTCAATTGGGACAAACACAGATTCATATAGTAACCTCATTTCTTTTCATGATTGGGTAGCATAATCTTATTCACCTCATGGGGATAAATGACATTGGTGCTTTGGTATCATTTAAAAAGCATTTCTTCCCACCATTTTTTAGCATTTGAGTTCATCAATCAATTGGGACAAAAATGGATTCACATAGTAATTTCCTTTCTTTCAATGATTGGGCACCATAAACTCGCTTTACTCATTAGGATAAGTGGCTTTGTTGCTTTGGTTTCATAAGAAAAGCTTCTCTTTCCATTATTTTTTAGTGTTAAATTTAATTTGTCAATTGGGATAAACACGGATTCACATAGTAATCTCTTTTTTTTGCATGATTGGGCACCATAAACTCATTTTACTCATTGGGATAAATGACATTGATGCTTTGATTTCGTAAGAAAAGCTTCTCTTTCCACTATTTTTTAAAATTAAATTTCATTTCTTAATTAAGAAAAATACAGATTCATATAGTAATCTCCTTTCTTTTCATGATTGGGCACCATAAACTCATTCTCCTCATTGGGATAAATGACATTGATGCTTTGGTTTTATAAGAAAAGCTTTTCTTTTCATCATTTCTTAGTGTTAAAGTTCATTTGTCAGTTGGGAGAAACACGAATTCAGATAATAATCCCATTTCTTTTCATCATTGGGCACCATAAACTCATTCTCCTTATTGGATGAATGGCATTGATACTTTGGTTTCATAAGATAAGCTTTTCTTTCCACTATTTTTTAGAATTAAAGTTCGTTTATCAATTAGAACAAACCTAGATTCACATAGTAATCTCCTTTCTTTTCAAGATTTGGCACTATAAACTCATTCCCCTGATTACGATAAATGAATACTTTAGTTCCATAATAAAAGCTTCACCTGCAAGCATATTTTAGAACTAAATTCCATTTCTCAATTAGGACAAACATGGATTCACATAGTAGTCTCCTTTTTTTCCAAGATTGGGTTAAATGACATTGATGCTTTGGTTTCATAAGAAAAGCTTCTGTTTCCACCATTTTTTAGAATAAAAGTTCATTTACGAATTGGAAGAAACATGGATTAACATTGTAATCTCCTTTCTATTTATGATTGGGCACCACAAACTCATTTTTCATCTTGGCATAAATGACATTGATACTTTGGTTTTGTTTAAAAAGCTTTCTTCCAACTATTTCTTAGAATCAAAGTTCGTCTGTCAATTAGGACAAAGACGGAATCACATCATAATCTCATTTCTTTTCATGATTAGGCATTATAAACTCGTTCTACTTATTGGGATAAATGACATTGATGCTTTGGTTTCATAATAAAAGCTTCTCCTTCAAGCATTTTTTAGTATTAAATTTTATTTATCAATTAGGACAAACAAAGATTCACATAGTAATCTCTTTTCTTCCCAAGATTGGGCACCATAAGCTTATTTTACAGATTGGGATAAATGACATTGATGTTTTGGTTTTATAAAAAAGCTTCTCTTTCCATACTTTTTTAGTATAAAAGTTTATTTACGGATTGGGACAAACATGGATTCATATTGTAATATCCTTTCTCTTCATGATTGGGCACCATAAACTCAGTTTTCACATTAGGATAAATGACATTAATGTTTGGTTTCATAAGAAAAGCTTCTTTTTCCACCATTTTTTAGAATTAAAATTCGTTTATCAATTAGGACAAGCCTAGATTTACATAGTAATCTCATTTTTTTTCAAGATTTGGCACAATAAACTCATTCTCCTTATTCGGGTGAATGACATTGATGCTTTGGTTTCGTAAGAAAAGCTTCTCTTTCCACCATTTTTTAGAATTAAAGTTCATTGGTCAATTGGGACAAACACAGACTCACATAGTAATCTCTTTTCATTTCATGATTAGGCACCATAACCGCGTTCTCCTGATTCAAATAAATGACGGATTCATATAATAATCTTCTTTCTTTTCATGATTGGGCACCATAAACTCATTTTACTCATTGGGATGAATGATCTTGATGCTTTGGTTTCATAAGAAAAGCTTCTCTTTCCATCTTTTTTTAAAATTAAAGTTCGTTTCTTAATTCAGACAAACAAAGATTCACATATTAATCTCTTTTCTTTTCATGATTGGGTGCCAAACTCACTCCTTTCTTAGGGGTAAATGACATTAATGCTTTGGTTTCATAAGAAAAGCTTCTCTTTCTACCATTTTTTAGAATTAAAGTTCGTTTGTCCATTGGGACAAACATGGACTCATATAGTAATCTCCCTTCTTTTCAGGATTGGGTACTATAAACTCATTCTCCTGATTGGGATCAATAACATTGTCGCTTTGGTTTCATAAGAAAAGCTTCTCTTTCCACCATATTTTAGATTAAAGTTCATTTGTTAATTTGGACAAACCTAGATTTAGATAGTAATCTCCTTTTTTTCTGAGATTTGTCACCATAAACTCATTCTCCTGATTAGGATAAATGACATTGATGCTTTAGTTTCATAATAAAAGCTTCTCCTTCAAGCATTTTTCAGAATTAAAGTTCGTTTATCAATTGGGACAAACACGGATTTACATAGTAGTCTCTTTTCTTTCCAAGATTGTGCACCATAAGCTTGTTTTACTGATTGGGATAAATGACATTGACGCTTTGGTTTTATAAGAAAAGCTTCTCTTCCCACCATTTTTTAGAATAAAAGTTCATTTTTGAATTGGGACAAACACAGATTCACATTGTAATCACCTTTCTCTTCATGATCGGGTACCATAAACTCATTTTTCATATTGGGATAAATGACATTGATGCTTTGGTTTCATTTAAAAAGCCTTTCTTCCCATTATTTTTTAGAATCAAAGTTCATCCGTCAATTAGGACAAAGACGAAATCACATAATAATCTCATTTCTTTTCATAATTGGACACCATAAACTCGTTTTACTCATTGGGATAAATGACATTGATGCTTTGGTTTCATAAGAAAAGCTTCTATTTTCCATCATTTTTTAGAATTACTTTTCGTTTCTCAATCAAGATAAATACAGATTCACACAATAATCTCCTTTCTTTTCATGATTCGGTACCATAAACTCATTCCCCTTATTGGGATAAATGACGGTGATGCTTTAGTTTCATTTAAAATGCTTTTGTTCACACCATTTTCTAGAATCAAAGTTCTCCTTTCTTTCAATGATTGGGCACCATAAACCCATTCTACATATTGGGAAAAATGACATTGATCCTTTGGTTACATAAAAAAAGCTTCTCTTTCCACCATTTTTTAGAATTAAAGTTTATTTCTTAATTAGGATAAACAAGGATTCACATAGTAATCTTCATTGCTTCCATGATTGGGCGCCATAAACTCATTCTCCTCATTGTGATAAATGATATTGATGCTTTGGTTTCATAAGAAAATCTTCTCTTTCTAATATTTTTTAGAATTAAAGTTCGTTTTTCAATTGGGACAAACACAAACTCATAATGTAATTTCCTTTCTTTTCATGATTAAGTGCCATAAACTCATTCTCCTGATTTAGATAAATTGCATTGATGCTTTAGTTTAATAAGAAAAGCTTCTCTTTCCATCATTTTTTAGAGTTAAATTTCATTTATCAATTGGGACGAACACGGATTCACATAATAATCTCTTTTTTTTAATGATTAGGCTCCAAAAACTCATTCCCCATATTGGGATGAATGACATTGATGCTTTGGCCTCATTTAAAAACCTTTTCTTTCCATAATATTTTAGAATCAAAGTTTGCCTGTCAATTAGGACAAAGATGGATTCACATAATAATCTCCTTTCTTTTCATGATTGTGCACCATAAACTCATTTTGCTCATTGGGGTAAATGATATTGATGCTTTGGTTTCACAAGAAAAGCTTCTTTTTCCACTATTTTTTAGAATTAAAGTTCGTTTCTTAATGGGAAAAATATGGATTAACATAGTAATCTCCTTTCTTTTCATGATTGGGCACTATAAACTCATTCTCCTTATTGGGATAAATGATAAAGATCTAGATGCTTTTTCTCTTTTAGTCCATAAAAAGTTGGATTTTTTCCCTTTTAGTCCATAAAACACTTAACACATAACACATTTTTTCCTTTCAATCTATAAAGAGCTGGATGCCTTTTTTTCTTTTTAGTCCAAAAAGAGTTGGACATCTTTTTTTTTCTTTTAGTCCATAAAGAACTAGATGCTTTTTTTCTTTCAATCATAAAGAACTAGACATTTTTTTCTCTTTAGTACACAAAGAGCTAGACACATTTTTTGTTTTAGTCCACAAAGAGCTAGAAACCATTTTTCCTTTCAGTCCATAAAAAGCTAGACATTTTTTATCTGTAGTCCACACAAAGTTCGACACTTTTTTTCTTTTTTAGTCTATAGAGAATTAGAAAACGTTTTCTTTTAGTCCACAAAGAGTAAGACATCATTTTTTCTTTCAGCCCACGAAGGAATTTTTTACCTTTTAGTCCACAAATGTGGGGTTTTTTTCTATTTTAGTACACAAAAAGCTAGATGTCTTTTTCTTTTTAGTCCACAAAGAGCAAGATGCCTTTTTTCCTTTTAGTCCACAAAGAGTAGGATGTCTTTCATATTTTAGTCTACAAAAAGTTGGATGGCTTTTTCCTTTGGTCCATAAAAAGCTAAATGCCAGTTAAGCCTATTCACAAAGAGCTGGGCATCAACTGAGTCTGTCTGTAAGAGTCAAACACCTATAAAGTCTGTCCACAAAAAGATGTGCACTAATTTAGTTAGCCCACAAAGAGCTGAGCACCTATCAAGTTAAAGTCTACATTAGCTGGCACTTATCTAAGGAGGTCAAACCTTAAGAAAGAATCTAAAAGCCTAGTAGGGAGGTCCAACTTTACAAAAACCTATTTAGACTTTCTTTTAGAATTATCACCAATACATTATGATCATCATGACAAAACATTAATTAAATTTCATTTTTGCAAGCATTTAAGAAACACCATTTTACTTTGAACAAAATGGTGTCTATTTGTCTTTGTCTTATTTCTGATACTTATCAATGGCTAAAAAGGGTTAGCTGTAAACATCTGTTTTCTTTGGGCCATATCATTCTGGCATCATTGGAGTATTTAGATGAACAACGGTTAGTTTCTAATTAATTTTTTACTGAGGTGAGGTATTCAGGGAGCCTAAGGTATGTGCAAACCATATTGGTCTGTAGGTATTGATACCAAGCTTTGCATCACTAAAAATTTAAATTGTCACATGTAGTATTGATACAAAAGTGTTTAGTATGGATACCTAAGGTGTGGCATTGATACTTGCATGTTTGTATCGATACAAACCTTTGTAGTGGCTAAAATCTTGATTTTTGGCTAAATGATCGATACATGAGCAAGAATATCGATATAGGCCTTTGTAGTATCCATACAGGTCTCTAAGTCTTGAGATTAGGAACATTTTTTATTCTTGGTATTGATATAAATTGCAATGTATTGATACTAGTTGGCAAAATTTGCTTTGTATCGATACACCAAGGCATTTTTACCCAATTCAAACCATTTTTTAGATTTTGCACCATTGATCCATAAATTTGATTTAAACATATTTCTTGCACCAAAAATCATTAAAATTCACTCCAGGCCTTAGCTTTGGACTTGTAATTAGACTTAAACAAAATTTTGAGACCTAAATAGCCATGACAAGGGACATTTTATGACATTATGCAAGTTGCTAAAGGGTAAGACTAATTTTTCTTGATGCTAAGCTTCATAAAGTGGCCGCGATCTATTGCTTTTGCTGAGAAAACCAAAAGGCTTGCATGGCAACTAAACAAAGTACTTTGTCCCTATATGACATACATCACCAGAACCTTATAATACCTTTGGTTTTTTATGTTTTTTTTGTCTTCATATTCCTATAGCTATATATGCCAACTTTGGCTTAGCTAAAGGATATAATTCTATATACATGGACAACATAGAACCTTACACAATAAATACACACATTCTTGGTAGAAAACGCTCATTTTCATACATTCTCTCAATATTCCTTAGTCACCAAAACATCAAAAACCCTTTTCCATTCTCGTAGCTCCTTAAAACCACCACTAAAAACCCTTCTAAAAACTTTTATTCCACTCATCATTCCTCTCAAAACTTGTTTCCATCAATAGCATAACTTAAAAGCCTTTTTTTTTTGCATCACTTTATTGCTAACCAACATCTAAAAAAGGAAAAAGGTGAGTCCAAAGTTGTTGCTCAAATAAAAAGGCTAAATTTTGAAGCTTTTGGTATATTTTCTCCCGTTGCACTATTCATTTTCTTATTTCTCAGCACTTACATCCTCTTAGCAACCCTTTTTATGTTACCATGATCCTTTTAAGATTCTCATGCATTATTGTGGCCATCATTGTGGAAGTTTTAGGATTTTGATGATCCTCTTAAAGCCTTGATGTTGCTTGGATGGTCAAACATGCCGTGTTTTATTTCTACCATTACAACATGCTTGTTCATGCATTTCTTATCTTGTTTCATCCACCTTCACATGTTCAACTTATACTTTAATGTTCACATTAACATATTTTGAATTCATGCATTTTTTTACATTTTGGTAGGTTTCATGGAACAAAAATGTCATCTTAAAAATGCAGCTCCTTACTTAAACATGTTCATATTTTTTTTCATAGTATGATTCTTGATGTAATTTATGAAGTTAATATGTTCATGTATTTTTTTCACTCATTCCCTTGTATTTTTGCTAGCTTTTCCTTGCCAAAATGTAATCTTTTTGTTTAAATGTGTCATCGATGTTCATTTTCATATATATCATATTTTGCTCTTAACATATTTGCTTATTGACTGTAAAAATTTGTTTTTTTAAAAAACCCAAGTTAAATCTATGTTACCTTCAATAAATGGAGAATAACAAGGATTTCAAGTTTTTCCATAATTGATCCTCCAATCTTGGGGGTAAACCAAGCTTTCTACATATCGATTCATGGTTACATGAAGTTATGAGTTTTGGTTCCAAAATGAATAGCCTTTCACTTGTTTTAAAATATTAAGCCTTGATCTTGAGTTTAATACCCTTATTTATGGCATGGTTAACGTGTTATTTCATCAACCCAAACTACTTTGGGATTATGGAATGAATTAGTGATGCCCATGTCCCCTATTTTTTTGTCACAAACATTAAAAACACCTTGGCTCGAGTTTAGAAACACAAAAATACTAAAAAACTCCCTTATTTTTACTCTAGTAGCACTATACCAACCATTTAAAAAAGTTATTTTTGAAACCAAATATATTTTTTGAATTTTTGATATTTTTTCTTGAAAGAACATATCTTTCTAGCGATGTCTTGTTTGCACCTAAACTATTCCAGATGAGGGAGTTATGAACTTTTTAATCCTTATTGTCTACACCCCTAAAACCAATGAACTGCATTTTGTTTGGGCCATTTTGGCCTACCAAATGGTTTTTCTAAATTTTTTAAAAATTTTTCCTAGAAAATTTATGAAAATCCCTTTTCGGGAATGTATAGCTTATGATTTAACAAAATTGAATGAGTCTAGGATAATTTTCCAAATTCTATTATGCCCTTCCCTCGCACATGCTACTAATGTCAAAGCAAACCTAATTTTAATAATTGATTCTATCTAAAATGAAATTTTTTTAGGATTTTGGAATATTTTTATATTAAACCTAATCAAGTCACATTTCTAATGGTACCTTCCTCTGAATTTGCCTAGAATAAATTTGAAAAGGGGGATAATGTGATGGTATTCGTTATTTTTAGCATTAGTCAAAATTAATTGATTTTCTAAATTCTCACTCTAAGGCATTCAAGTCTCTCTAAGTTTTCCTAAACCACTTTTATCAAGACATTCAAATGTCTCAAAGTGCATCAAATTGATTCTCGATGGATTCATGTACCACAATGCAAACCCCTTAGACTTAGATCGAGGCTAAAATAAGAAGATAATTTTTTTTAAATTCTTAGTTTCTACTCTCAAAATACCTATCTTCCAAAATATTCTTTTTTCCCCTTAAATATCAAAATTTTCCCTTTTGATGATACTCTAACCCTATTGTTTGAGGGGATACTACAATTCTACTTTTAATTAAAAACTTGAGTTTTCTCTCTTTCGATCTTTTTGAAATTTTTAATCAAAAACTATTTTTTTAAACAGAAAATTTTCACCCTTTGGGATAGTCTAACCTTGCTCTCTGAAGGGATACTCTAACCCACTTTTTATTTAAAATTTGAATTTTCTTTCTCCTAAAACTTCCCAAAAGGTCTTTCAATCGTAACATTCTTGTGAACACATCCAAATCATCACCATTAGAGTACTCCAACCCCATCTTTTAAGGGGATACATTAACTATACTTTTCAAATTTCACTTGAAATTCAAATTCTTTCTCTTCGGCACTCTGGGTTTACTAATCAAACTTTCTTTTTCCTATCCCTCAAGTTACCACTAAATCCAAACGTGTGTTAGGATTATCATTTTGATCATTCCTTAATAATTAAAGGTAATTACAAGATACATTCTAATCATCCCTTTTTTTTGTTTTATATGTGTTAATTTTTACGCAATGTTATCATATTTTTTTTCATCTTACTAACATGTTTCCCTTTATAACAACCATCATGCAGTCATATTTTAAAAATTGTTTTCAAAAATTACAAGGCAATGTTTCGCATCTGTATCTCTATAGTGCTTAACACAGAGTATCCAAAATTTTAAAATTTAATTTGAAAATTATTTTTATCCAAAATCCCTAAATTTCCCATACTTTCGAGGTTCGTAGGTGATCTAAAATTTCTTTCAAAATTCGAATCTACCATTTTCACAAAAATTCATGCATTAAAGAGGATTATTTCAAAAAAATGATAAAGTGAAACCAATTAAACTAAAACCAAAGCAAGATATGATTAGTCGGCACCAATTTTGGGCATTGTTGGGGTGCTAATCTTTCCCCACGCAAACGAATCTTTGAACCTTGCAAACTTTAAAATCAATATTTTGAGTTCTATGACTCGAGATATTATCTTCAATAGGCATCCTATCATGCCTAGCTCAAAATGATCGATGGTGACTCTAAATTTATGGCCATTTCGCATAGCCTTTTTATACTAGTTGGGTGAGTGATTCACCTGATGGTTTTTCTCCTTTCATTTTTGTATGCCTAATTTAGATCTCGATCAAAGGATAACCCAAAGGCTCTAACCAACATAACACAAAATTTTTTACCTTCGGGTTGAAAAAAATGGTACGTAGCAACAATGTTGGCCACTAGGCATCGTAACGCCTATTATTGAGGTAATCTCTAATATTTATTTTCATTTTCATTTTTTTATTCGTTATTCCTATTTATGTCATTGTTTTGCCATTGACATATTGTTTCTTTTGATGTTGCATCCATCATTTCATCATAATCATCATTATGTGACAACTGTCTAGTGGTTCAATGCTTAAAAAAGGGTATCTGTCATGGAACAATAGTCCACTTCCATTATGTGATATTTTAAAGAAGTTAGAGCATGGTCAAAAGGTTAACAGTGCAAAGATATGGACATCTTTAAGACCAATTATGTCTCAATGATGCATGAGAGGGCCAAGATGGGATACTATCAAAATGATTGCATGACCTAAAGGGTATATGGGTTAGTTAGAGCAACAATGAGCGAGTCATTCACAAAAGGTAAAAGGACATAGCCCTCTTGCTCTAAGTTCGGTTGGATTTTGGTCTATTATAAGCAACATCACAGTTTTGGAACTTGGCATACCAATGATTATCTTTGTAGACACCCTATTTTGTCTAGGCTTTATGTTATTTTTTCCTAATTTTAGGGGTTAGATGGAATTTTCTAGATTTAGATCTTTTCAGATGGGTTAGAGATGATAGAAAGTTCCAATTAAGGATTTGATTGGTTTCCATGAGCTTCGTTTAATGTAACAAGGCATCTAGGCTTAATTATCCTATTTAGGGAGTGGTCCAAGATTTGGAAAAGCTAAGACAAAATTCTCAAAATTTTCAGAATGTTAAAAGTTGATCGGTATATGTCTCTTAAGGGGATTAGAGTGGTTATTAAGGTCATTTGGATAAAAAAATAGACTTTATTTTAGATGTTTAAATTAAAAGTCAACAAAGTGGTAAAAGTCAACCATAAGCAAAGTCAATTATAAAAAGTCAACCTTTTAGCCTAGAATTGGATTTTGAAATTGGAAAAGTTCTACAAGTCAGATTTCAAAATTGATTACACTAAAATGAAATTGAATATAGACTTTATGTTAGGAAAGTGCAATGGGGAGAAAGTCATGAAAAGACCTTAGGAATTTAAAATGCTAGGCTTTCTCGAAGGCTTAATCTAAGAGGTCTAGGATAGAAAATTCAAAAATATTGGAGAAAATCATTAGCACACATTTTTATTACAGGATGCAACATTTAATCGCATTTTTACATAAACAGATCATGACCAATTGAATGACATACAAAGTTGTACATAAATAAATGTAGGAGCAATGTTTTGGTTGAATTTCCCATGGATAAATATTTGAATTGATCATCCTCTCATTAAAGGTATTAATGTCATTTCCCCTAGGTTTGTTAAAAGGTTAGTGATTAAGCAAAAACATCCTAGGGTGATTTAAACTAAAATCACCTTCGTTAAGGTCCATAAATAAGGGTAAATATCCATTTTTTTCATAACTTCTAAACAGTTATAAAATTTTAGAAAATCTAGAATACTCATTTTTCTCTCAAGCTCTCATTATTTTTAGGAAAAAATCAAGCTTAGAGTAGGTATAATTTCTAAATCTTCCTTTTAATTTGAATTTAATTAGTACGATTGATGCTTGATTAACACTTTATCTTGATTACACGTGATTCAGCCAAGCTTATTCATGCTTTTATGATTTCAGCTACTCTTGATTCATGGTTTATTCTTGCTTTGATATTGATTCAAGCTAGATTTAGATTAGATATGATGAAATTGAAAATGATTTGATGATTAATTAAAGAAATAGAATTGAAATCATAATTGGAGACTTTGACCTAGCATCTGAACAAGAGGAAGAACTAAGATTAGGTTTCGCTAATTTAAATTCTTCAGATCCTAGGTTTCATTTAGCTTACTTGATGATGCCATGATAAAATTTTGATGAATCAAGTTAGGTTGAGCTTTGATAAACTAAAATTTAGATTTAATTTATTGAAATTGAAAGCTTACATGTTTAATTATTGAGCTTGAATGGTTGAAAGTACGTTTTGAATGTTGATCATATTATTGAATTGAATCCATGTTTGTTCTTATATGATTGATTATTAGATGATGAGAATTTAATGAGAAATTGATGATTAGATGAGCAAGATTATCTTCAGAAAGATATAATTATGGTAAATTATGTTTGGAATTAGGTTAGCTATTGGTTAGTTGCTAAAGCTATAGTGATAAAATGCATGTTAGAGTGTTTAGAATGTGTAAAAGCTTTGTTTTCTCAAAAAATCCCTAAAAACAAACCTTGGTTCACTTAATCAATGGGTGAGCCAAGGTTTGGTTGTGTTTAATAAGCTCTTTAATGGGCAACTTAGGGATATTAAATGAAATGGTTTAATTTAGAGCTATTTGGATAATGGTACAACTCAAGTCTAGGGTGATGAGTTTCTTTTCAGATCAACTTGCTTAAGCGAGTGTTGAAACAAGAAAAGGCAACCTTTGCCCTAGAAATCACCTGTTTAAGAGAGGAAATGACTCAACTAGAAATAGACATCTACTTTTGATATAGAGAGATAAACTAGGTTGTCAAAAAATAGATCTTGAAAGTCAAAATAAGGACTACGTGGCACTCTAAACAATTATCAGTGCATCAATAAGTCATCAGTTGATGGGAGGCAAAGCTTGCCAACCAGATTCGGGTAGTTCAAGTAGAGGCAGATAACATGATCAACGTAACTAGATCTTTGAGACAAGATATCAAGCCCACTATAGACCATGAATAAGAGTTGTCATATTTCTTAGAACATGTGATGAGACAATGTAATTTCGTCAAATGCTTTCAGATGTAATCATGTGTAATCAAACTATTTTGTTGCTTTTTATAAGATGCTATTGGTAAAGCTATTTTGTAATCCAATTGTCCCTCTTGCATTTGTATAAAGAATTTAATTCTTTTACTTCTTTATTCATTTATTCATGTCAATAATCATTTACTATTATGATTCCACACTTATCATCATTTCATCAGACATATTTATAACATGCCATAAAAGTTTAATCTAGCATCAATCTAAAGTGCAATGTGCTTTGAAACATGGAATCTACTATTTGCCATTGATACAATGTTAGTCTAAGCCTTGTAAGATGATCGTTGTGGCTTATAAGTCATGAGCATTTAATGATTTCATGTAATCAAACATTATATTCTCTTAATATTTTAAAGGTATTTCTTTATCCATAAAAACTCATTGTATAATTGTTATAGCTATCTTATATAGATAAAGCCCATGAACACATTGACCTTGCAAGGGAATTGTAAAACATTACAATTGTAAGATCTCTATGCATCAAAGTCATGTTTCTAAAATCATTTTTGGCCATGTTTTTGTTAAGATAGGGCATTGACAATATGAAAAGATTGGCATGTGTAAGCCTTTATGCATATGATGCATGCAACTAATCTTATAAGTTAAAGTATAAAGATACTTGGAGACATCAGATGGGTGCTTGTTATGGTAACAAGTTTACTAAACATGATTCACTATGGGACTTCCATTTGGTATTTCACTCAAGTGTTCATGGAAGCAATCTCCTATGTCAGTAGTGTAAGTGATCCTTAAACTTATGACACCAAGTCATCTCATATGAGGAGTGTCTTGCTTTAGTTCCATCATGAACAGGTCCATAATAAATGGATGCTTATGGTAGAGTGGTTTTAGGTATGAATCATATGGTTGGTGAATAAGTGCTTCAAAGAGGATTCATCACCCCAAATGATATGAAGGGACATATTTCACTTGTACCAGGCCCTTACTAACTCTAAGTCCTTAACCTAGAGAATATTGATTATAAAGTTATAGAATGGGCTAAAATTAAACATTGAATCATTTTCTTACTAATTTTGGGATATATAATGAAAGAATATTTATTACATTAAGCTACTAAACATTGAAGGGCTTATCAAAACCATTTGACACTCCTAGCATATTATGTGGCCATGATGTATTGTTAGATACCAATCTTGGTCTATAAATATAAATATTTTTGACTGGGCTATTTATATTTATTGCTAATATGATAGGCACCTAATGAGTCATACACATAAGGTTGATTAGTTGAAATTAAATTGAGATAAGGCTTATATGTCTAAAACAAATAACGGTTACATAGGCCCAATTTAAATGACTTCACATGGGCCAAAGGCAAAATTGTAATTTCTTAAAAATTAAAATTTTAAACCTAGATCATCATCCCATATGCCATAAGGAAGGCTTAAAAAATTGACCAAGAGGGTTAAAAATGAAAGGATTGCATTCTTTCCAAAATCTCTAAAAGGTTGGCATAATCTTTGGTGACCGAAAGAGAATTTGTTTTCTTAATGTTTCTTTGACTATTTAATCAAGATCTTTTTGAGCAAAAGGAAGGTTTATTGAAACATAAGCTGCTAGCATGGCTCCCGACAATAAAATCTCTTCTATATTGAAGGTTTTCTAGTTCACCTTTGTGGTAATTATTAAAGGTTGGATGCTTGGACAACTTTCGTTTATGACAATTGGGCCCAATATATGTAGTTCTTCAATCATGGAATTGCTAAAAGACTTCTCAAGATTGAGATTTATTTCTTGATCTCAATGACTAATCAAGATCTTGCAAGATAATCTTATTTAGGGAGTCTTAGATTAGTTTGTTTGATTTGTTTCCTTTACTATCTTTATGGATTATTTTATAAATTTTTATAATCTGGTTAATTGCTATTCTAAGACTTCCTTATACAAACTCATAACAACTAAAGAGCTATGGAAAACAACCATTAAGCCAATATTGAACTACTAAAACTCATGTATAAGGACTTTCACGAACATACACTTCAAAAGAATGAGGAACTACAGGCTTAGATAGCAGAGCTAAGTAAATTATTGTCTGCCTCTCTACAAGCATTGTTGACATGGGCAAAGGGCTTCCTAATCTCAAAAGTGGTCTAAATGGTGGTATTGAAGTCACCAATGCTCATAAGGGGGTAGTACATGAACAACAACCCCCAACAGCACCAAGCCCACCAACTCAGTCCTTTATCTACCTAAATCCAGCATTCGCACCTCATTTGGTTCATGGGTATTAGGGCACAAGCTCATCATCAATAAGACCTTTAGTCCTAAACCTTGATGAATTGACAAAGCAAGAAAAAACAACGAGTCCAAAGTTTTCTAAAATCGTTGAGGACATGAGCAAGTATCAGTTATGGAAAAACACCTCAGAGCCGTGGAAGGTTATGAAAAAATCAGGATCATAGATGCTAAATCTTTAGGTCTAGTCTCCAATCTCATCATCCTACCTAAATTCAAGGTGCCAGGTTTTAAAAATACAATAGAACTATAGATCTGATCGCCCACTTTCACATATATAGTTAGAAATGTTGGAACTTGGGGTCATGCTTAAACAAATAAAATAGTAAACTTAAAAATAATTATTAAATTATGTTGTGAAAAAATTAAATAAACATACCAAATTCCTCAAATGATCGACTTGCACACCTTTAACGAATCTAAAAAAATTCAACACTAAAATAAAATCGTACCTCAAATCAGGATTGTCAAGATCCCTAATTAAATTCAATCTACACTTGTTCTTGCACACCAAATTTGTTGTCACAAACAAAAGCCTTCCAATTTCTAACCTCTAATGGTTATCCATATAGATGACTTAGGAAATCTTCACAAGGTCGAGATTGCATTTTACTGAAAGCCATGCTAGAAGCGTAGGTTTCATAAACCTTGCTCTTAATTGAACATCCTTACCACTCAGAGAGCTGATAATGACCAAAACATTTTTTCTTAAAGTTATTTTGGCATGCAGCTAACCTAATGTATTTATAGAAAGAATGTGATAATCTATCATCATAAAAGATATCAAAACATATTATAAATAGTTAGGTTAAGTGCAAACTTTTAATGTTTTGGTTTAATCACACTTAAACCCCTAACTTAATTAAACTTTTCAATTAAGTCCCTAAGATCTTTTCAATTTAATGCAATCCCATTTTAATTCTACAAAATCACCTTTTATGTGCGTGACTCATTAGGCCCGCATCATATTGGCAATAAATATAAATGACCTAATTAAGAACATTTATATTTATAGACCAACAGTGACATTTAGCAATGCATCATGGCTAGCCAACATGCAGGAAGTGTCAATATGGTTTTGACAAGCCCTTCAGTGTACGGTATCTCAGTGTAATTAATCTTTTCATCATATATCTTGGAAAAGACAAAAGCATGGCGTAGTGTCACTCTTAGCCCATTCCTTATGAGTCCTGTAGCCTTTACATGTTAAATTCATAATCAGTATTCCTTCGGCCAAGGTCTTTGAGTTAACACAAGCTAAGCTCATGTGAGATATGTCCCCTCAAATCACTTAGGGTGATGAATCCTCTTTGTACCACTCATTCAACTTTAGTATGCTTATTATCATAACCTAAACCACCTTTATTTTGGTAGATGTCCATTATTAACTCATTCATGATTATCTTCAAGCATGATAATTCATATATAAGGTGAGCTAGTGTCACAAGTCTAAGGCTCACTTACACTACTGACACATGAGAGTATTTTTCATAGACACTTGAGTGAAATACCAAACAAAACTCTCATAGCAGATCATATTTAGTGAACTTATTACCATAATAAGCGCCCATATAATGTCCCCAAGTATCTTTATACTTTAACTTATGAGACCAATTGCATGCTTCATATGCATGAAGGCTTATATATGCTAGTCTTTAATGCCCTATCTTAACAATACTATGACCAGGAATAGTTTTAGAAACACGACTTTGATGCATAAGGATCTGACAATTGTAATTCTTTACAATTCCTTTGCAAAGTGAATGTGTTTAATGGGCTTTATCTTCATAATCTATTAATAATAATTTATTATAACTTATGGATAAAGAAAAACCTCATTAACATAAAAAATATTATGTATTTTACATGAATTGTCTAAAAGCTAGCTTGTTACAAGCAAATCCGATTGTCTTACAGGGCTTACACTAAGAATCTCCCAATAGCATTAAAGCCGATCACCTATATGTCTAAGTCCTATACTCTTCATGTGGCGATCATGTTCTATTAGGTCATCATTTAGTGAAAGGATCAATTATAGGTACACTTTCTAAACATATATCATGTCTTTTGGTAAAGTCTCTACTTAAATGATATTGCTAGAGTAGATGTTTAGACTTATGATAAGACCTTGGTTCCTTAGTTTATGCTATGGCTCATTGCTATCATAATAACAATGTTCAAAGCCACATCAAGTTCATCAAATAAACTTATACATCCAAACTTTCTCCAACATGGCCTCACACGTGAGGATGTATTTGATTTTAGTTATTAAGTCTATAGCGTTTTCATGTTTGGAACCTTTCCAACTAACTATAGCACTATTAAGGGTAAATACAAAACCACTTTGTGTTTTGCTGTTAGCACATCATATTAGAAGTTAGCAACAAAGTAACCCCTAACAAAAAGTTTAACCCCTCTATACGTGTCTTTCCATTTAATTTCTTAGGACACAACTCTTTCAAATAATGTACACCATATAGATAGGTATGCTTCCTCTCACAGAGTTTTTCATGCTAGCATCTTGCCTATATAGGTGGATTGGAATAATCCAAGCATTCATCTTGATCTATCTTTATAGATCTTAGTTCCCAAAATGAATACTACTTCTCCCAAATCCTTCATGGAGAATTGTCTAGATCACCAAACCTTAATGGTTTGCAGAATAGGTATGTCATTTCTTATAAGTAATATGTTATCAACATATAGCACTAGCGAAAAGATGGCCTACCCATTTACGTTCTTATATACACAAAGATTAATAGGATTTTTCTTAAAACTAAATTCTTTAATTGATTCATCAAATCTAATGATCTAACTTCGTGAAGCTTGCATCTGTCTATAAATGGACTTTTGAAGCCTACATACTTGATTTGGATTTAACTTGGATGTAAATCCATTAGGCTATGTTATATACACTTCCTCTTGCAAATCCCCATGAAAGAAATGTAGTTTTCACCTCCATTTGCCATATCTCATAATCATAGCATGCAACAATAGCAAGCATAATTTGAATGGATTTTACCATGGCAGTTGGTGAAATGGTTTCTTCATAATTAATGCCTTTAACTTGACATTTTATGACTAGTCTGGCCTTATATTTTGCATGTTGCCATCCACATCAATCTTTCTTTAAAAGACCCATTTCCACCATTTAGGTTTGATCCCTTTGAGTGGATTAACCAAAGTCTATACTTGGTTAACCACTATGGCATCTATTCTCAGGTTTCATGGTAGCATGCCATTTTCAGTATCACTAGGTAAGTCATTCTTGTTTGCGAAAAATCCATATCTCTAAGAAGCTTGCTTGATCTTACCAGATCGTCAAAGTTCTCATGTTTCTTAAGTTTTGGACGGAACATCTAATGCCTCATCCCTCAATTTTGGTTTCGTTGGAATGTCTATTTGTGGCTCTTGATCTTCTTCAAGATTAATTTTATTCCCACTAAACTTTTATAGTAGAAACTCTTTCTCTAAGAAGATGGCATGCTTTGAAACAACTACCTTTTGATCGATTGGATTGTAAAAGTAATATCCATAAGTTTCTTTATGATACCTTGCAAATTTACATTTATCTAACCTAGCTTCAAGCTTGCCAGACACTATTCGCTTCATATAAGTTGGACAAGCCCAAATCTTGAAATAAGATAAAATTAGTGTTTTAGTACTAGACACCATAAACACATTTTCCTCATTAGGATACATGATATTAATGATTTGGTTTGGCAAGAAATCCTATTTTTTCTATCATTTTCCTTTGAGTCAAAGTTCATTTGTTGAATAAGACAAACTAGGATTCTCTTAATAATCTCTATCTCTTTCATGATTGGGCACCATAAACATGTTCTACCCATTGTAGTAAATGGTATTGAAGCTTTTGTTTTGGCATGAAACACTTTTCATTCCACTATCTTCCATATAATCAAAGTTATGAGACAAATGGGACAAATTTGGATTCTTGTAATAATCTTCATTCTTTTAATGATTAG
>JBBYHL010337842.1:0-22759 GCA_038381835.1 Adansonia madagascariensis
ATGAAAAATTATGCTTTATGGCTAAAAGTGTTTGGCCAAACCTTTGTACACATTTTTGCCACGTTTTTTTGGTGATTCTTTGTTGGTTTGATGATTTGTTGTGATGTTTTATGATATTTTATTATATAAGGGTCAAAATATAATTTCACAAAGTTTAAGGGTTATTGTGTAAATTCTAGAAATATACTCTTTTAGGGCCAAAGTGTTTGGCCGAATCTTTATTGGTACCATTATGTATTTTTCAGATATGTTTGCATGTGATTTTTGTGAATTTTTAGGTTATTTTATTATGTAGGCACTAAAATGAAAATTCTATAATGCTTTAGGACTAACTAGCAAATTTTCATATTAAGGGGGCAAAATGGACATTTTACCAGTTTTAAAGATTTTTATTATTTCTATGGCCTTTCGTAGGGATATAGAAATTTTCAAAACTTTTTGTATTTGTTTGGTCTTCCGAAGGATATGAAATGTAATTTTCAAAAATTTAGAGGCTTGATTGCAAATTTTGTATTTTAAGTCAAACTTAGAATTTTAGCTTTTTCATTTAGACTAAATTCAGCTACTTTTCATCATTGTAGTGTCCATTAAGGTACTGGGATACTTTGACATTGAAGGTATATCTTAGGGGTATTTTGGTAATTTTCCTAAAATTGAGTCCTAGATAGTAACCGGGATGCTTTTATGCCAAAGGTCCATATTTAGGATGGGTTCATCTAGTTCTCATCATTTTAGCGCTCGTTAGGGTTACCGGGATACTTTCGTGTCGAAGGTATACCTTAGGGGTATTTTGGTAATTTTGCTCACTGAGGTGCTTTTACGACAAAGGTGAATATTTAGGATTGGTTTAGCCTTCCAAGGTCATTTTAAGGTCTATTAGGGTTATTGGGATACTTTCATGTCGAAGGTGTACCCCAGGGGCATTTTGGTAATTTTTCTTATCCGACTGTTTTTATGCTAAAGGTGAATTTTTAGGATTGGTTTAGCCTTCTAAGGTCATTTTAAGGTCCATTAGCGTTACCGGGATACTTTCATGTCAAAGGTATACCTTAGGGGTATTTTGGTAATTTTGCTCATCGGATGCTTTTATGCCAAAGGTGAATATTTAGGATAGGTTCAACCTTCCATAATCATTTTCATGTCATTTAGGGTTACTGAAATACTTTCATGTTGAAGGTATACCCTAAAGGTATTTTGATAATTTTGCGTTAAAACCAAGTTCTATGTGATTACTAAGTTCATGTCAAAAGTACACATTAAGAATCAGTTCATCATATCAGGTCATTCCTAGGTCATATAAAGTTCATATTTTAGTAATAAAATTATTTTTATAAATAAGGCAATGTCTCCTAATTAAATTAAAACATAAGATTCCTGCCAGAATATGTGAGGAATTTTACGGATTATTTTAATAGCAAGATATCCTTTTCAAATAGGAAGTCGGGATTTTTTTATTTCAAAAAAATAAAACCTATCATATTCTGCATGGTTCTCCAATGGGATACGATAGAGAATTTGTGCCCATTTGGTTCCCTAGGAGGGTATGAATAATTTTGTGATTTCCAAAAGCATTAAAACCTGACTCTCTCGGAATAACAAACTTCTATAGTGAAATATTATGGGAATTATAATTAAATATCAAATATTGAAATCAAATAAAAATAAAAATTTAAGTTAACATGCGATTAATGAGGTACCGATTACCGGGCATCACGAGAAGGTCGATCCTTACTTATGATTGTAACCGACTCTTGGATCCTCTTATACAATTTTTGGTATGAGCACAAACCTCGGAGTTTGTTTTTATGGATTTCATAATCCTTAAAATATAAACTCCGACAGGTGTCCAATCTCACCTAGCCAAAACAAATTAGTGGTGACTCCAAAAAAAATAGTAATTTCGTAATGACTATTCAAAGAAGTCGGGTGAATGATTCATCTCGACAACTCAGTCCCCAGGTATGAAAAATAAAGAATAATAATCATGATATAGGCCCTTAGAAATAAAAGGAAATAATTATATATAGATATTTATATAGAAACAATGGATACATTTGCCATTTTAAGTCGGGCTGGTCGGGATTCGTATCCGAGCCACATTGTGATAGCTTGGTGACTCCACTGGGGACAAATTAGAGAGTCAGGCCTAAAATTAATTACATGTTAACTAAATTTTGATTAATTTGGTTTCAATCTGTATTTAGCTATAATTCCCGATATTTTTAAAATAAAAACTTTATGGTATTTCCAACTTATAAATTCAGTATATATTGTTCATATTTTTCACTAACTTTCTTTTGTAGCATTATTTTTTGGGGGAATTTAGGATAGGGGTTTTTATTATTTTTGAAAATGTCAAGTCCTAAAAGGTAAGTTGTTCCCCTACACACACTGTGCACATGCATATGCATCAGATTCTCTTCCACAAATAAGGAAGCGGCATAGGTGCCCACTATTTTAGGAGGGGGTGAAGTAGCTCTACCTTCTGAGGTGTTAGCCTCTGTCTGGGCCAGTGACAAGCTTACCAGGTGTAAATTCCTACGCTTGCCTGAGGTGTTAGCCTCATTATGGGCATGGAAGATACTCCCACTCGAATTAAACCTTTTCCAACATAGACCTGTGATGGGTAAGGATAAGGGTACCTCGTCAGTTCCTTTCGGACTCGAGGAGAAATTCAAGAACCTATTTAGATGTTTAATCCGAACTTCATGTAATGAACTGTAAGGGCTTTACCTAGTTAGAGCCATACCTGGTTTTAGAGGATACCAAAATAGGTACATAGGAGGGAACACTTCTAACCCTCTACTCTTATAATTTAATTTTCTTGATATTGATACATGTATGTTGTGTTATTATGATACATTTTATTTCTCACATTAATTTGTTATATTATGAAGGATTTTTCTTAATTTTTGGTAGGATACCCATATTCCATGGAAATTGTAAATTCATTCATGCACATACAAGGTTCATATTTTATATGTTCACGCATTCATAATTTTTGTAATGCACTAATCTGTTTCATTTATTGTATTTTAAGGATCAAGACATGGGTGATGATTTAGAGGCAAGGGTTCGCACGTGAGAGTTCATCAAGTAGAGTTTGATCAAAAGGTTTATGGAATGAAAAATCTGCTCAATAGAATGATAAAAATGGTTAAGGGTTTATATCGGATGAAAAAGAAAAAAAAAAAAGATCACATTATTGGAAGTATTAGAATACAGAGGCAATGAAATGATTTCGAAGATAATTTTTTGGGCTACTTGCCAAATTTTGTAAATATAAGAGTTAAAAAATGGTTGAAAAAATGAATTGTTAGGGTTTGCAAAAATCCTTTAGCAACATTAACATAGTTAGGAAATTGCAGTCCTTGCAAGATCAATTCTTTTTGTTACTTTGCTTTTGAGTACGCCCACAATCAATGGATAAGTTAGAGAGTTTTGGTTCATGAAGCAATGTTGTTGAATCGTTACTCGAATTCTTCAGATTTTTGCTTCTACAATAATCTTTATATCTGGCTTAGTTAATTCTCTGGCATCCAATCCATTACATTAATTGCTGCCCCTTTTATTCGATTACTTATTCATTCATTCATGCATTCATTCATTCATTTACTCATTTATTTATGTAATTTTCCATTCATTGACAATCATACCAGAATATCAATAAAGATTAATGTTGTCAAGACATATACATATTCATGCAAACTAATTTAAGTTTTTTTTTATATATATTTTGAGGTGAGATAACAAATCATTAAATGGAAGATACCATACAATAAGAAGGAAAATGCAAGTACAAATTTTAAGTTCGATGGAACCACTTAAGATAAGGAAACTAGTTTACTAACGGTCAGATGGTATTACTAATGCTTTTGCCGAGGATCCAGGAAAGTGCAAGCTGAAACGCAACCACTTTATGGTGTTCAGTATATGGAAGCTAGTCCCATAATACATATTCATACTGACCAAGGGGCGACAGGTAGCAGATGTTAGACAAGAAAGTAATTCTATCATAGCTGACAGGACCCTAAGAAGTTGAGAAAATAAGGAAATCCAAGCTAAAATGCAGCCACTTTATGGTGTTCAGTATATGGAAGCTAGTCCCATAATACATATTCATACTGACCAAGGGGCGACAGGTAGCAGATGTAAGATAAGAAAGTAATTCTATCATAGCTGACAGGACCCTAAGAAGTTGAGAAAACAAGGAAATCCATTCGACCAGTGTCCTCAACCTTAACTTTTCATTGTTCAATGACCTCAATAGAATCAGATAATCTCTACCATTCTGACAAAACCTGGATAACTCCCTACCCAAGGTAGTATAATTCGAGCGTCAGGGTACAACACTTCTAAGGATTGCATCAACCAATGCATGCTGTTCAATGTGAAATAATCTAAAGTATCAGCATGATCGGTAGGAGATCACAGGTTGCTATAAATGCCAACCTGGATTAGTTGGATGATTCTTTGCTATACAATGAGCTTTTGGATTCATCTTCTCTACTAATGAATTTAGTAAAGAGTCACATAGTGGTTGTCCTAAAGGCATGATTGTGATGAAAGGAAATAACCACGCATCTTATGGAATTCTCGATTTTGAGGACTTATAGTTTGATGCACCTCTTAATCTTCGATTAGCTTACCTACAGTTCAACCATAAAGTATGCCAATTCAATGAAATTTTAGGAGTGGATGGACAACTATTAAGGCTGATTAGTCTAAGGGTCATTAACCTTTTAGTAGTATGCCAATTAGAGGCAACTTCTATCTTGGCTTCAAAATTTTGTGCATTTCTTGTGAAATGAATTTTGATTTGTAAATAGTATGCATACTTCACTAACCATGAGTTTTGTTATTAATGATTTCCAATACTTAGGATAATGATAACATTTTGGAAATTTTTTCTTTAGTAGGTGATCACCATTAGTTTGAGCTCTCTCAGAAATGTCCTTCACTTCTAAATATATAATTCCCCCAAACATTCAACTATAAACCTTTCACCACTACAGACTTTCCACACCCAAATGTTCTTTTTTATGGATTCCTTGAAGGTCGAACAAATAGGTTATGCTCCTAAAAGATTCAGATATTGATAGTTTGACATGTGTTAAAATAATGATAGTAATTTCGAGATTTCCTTTATTTTGATAATCTTTTGCATAATTTTCATGAGACTCTTCCAAATCCTCAATTCAGGAAGAATGAAAGTAAACATAAGCCAAAATCTCTTTTTCCTTTTGAACAAAACCTTTTCAAACCAATTTTTGATACATAACATATGAGACCCTAGCTCTTTTCGAAACCAATCTGATTTTCTTTCTTAGAGGCTCAACCAGTCATTGGTGGCTATGAAGCCAATCATATTGAAGGGAGTATCTTAAGCCTTTATTGAGTGCAACATCATGCTATTGAAGTATTCAAAATGATTTTGAAAAAAAAAAACCTTTTTTCTAGCGAAATGCTTGACTAGCTCAAATGGTTATATTTGAAATGAAAAATGGCCTTCATTCTCTATCTTTTTCTTAAATATAGAAAATTATTCCCTTTGCAGTCTTCTTTGAGCCTGATAATTTATTTTCTTTCTTTGAACCCTAATCAAGGATCACTCTCCACACTGGGGGGCAAGTAAAGCAAAGCTTCAAGATCAGAAGGGGCAAATTCCATTTTAAAGTTACAAGAAGAACAAATCAGACGCCATGAAGTAAATTTTGAAGAAAAAAGAAAGTTTGAATTTCAAGTTCAAATATTCTAAGTGAAGAATGAAGAAAATTTTAAGTTCTTTCAGAATAAAGAACGATGAAAGTTTTGAAGAAAAAAAAAAGAGAAACAAAGAAAAATGAAGAAAACAATAGTTGCTGAAGAGAAAATATTTATTCATCTTGAAAGACATGTTGAAATTAACTTTTTCTGAAAAAAATTGATCCCTGATTGAATTACCCTTAAACACTTTATTTAGGCTTATTTATCTTTTTCTTTCTAAACCTTAAGCCATGGCCTACATTACGTACCTAACAAAGTCCATTTTGATCAGATATGGCTATTTGGCCTGTCGAGTTATTCCTAGGAAGCTCTTTAAAATTTCATCTTTTTGAATCATTTTTATTTCTTTAATAATATGATGGGGCAAGCTTAAAGGCCAAAGAATTGCTCCTAAATCAACAAAGATAGTCACCAATCAGAGAGAACCTACCATCCTGATTCAAAAATGACCCCAAACCTTTGAAAATTTCGTGACCTCAATACAAGGTTGAGTCAAATGCCCTGACATTGATTCTTTTCCAAATAACCTTTTAAAACTTTATACCTAACCCTGAGAATTGATACTTACCAAGATCAATCCTTTGAGTCTTGGTGTTTACTAACATTAGTTTAACACCTGTGAGGCTATTGTATTTGAAGATTAAAAGGATGCTATAACTTGATTGTTTATCTTTTAAGGAATTCTTTAAATGAACATCCACCTGAATTTGGTCTTGGTAAGTGTCGACTTTGTCATATCAATTTCTTCAAGACAAATTTTTATTAGTACCACCTTATTTGTCCTTTTAAATTCTTTTCTTCATTTCATTTAGAAAGGTTCCAAATAGTGATCATTAATCATAAGAAAGTTTAAACATCATGAAGAAGATAGCATTTCATTCCCCTTGATATTGGCAAATCCTTGGTCAAAATAGTTTTGGAATTTTCATAGATTTTGATCAAGTAAACTTTTACCTCAGGTTAATGAGAAAGTGATCTCATTCTGTAAATCCTGGAATTTTGATAAGTTATGATATTTTTCATGATTTCAATAGAAGTTTGTTAACATGCCTCGAGCACATATTTATTTAATTGATAAGGTTGTATTATTGAGTTAATAAACATTAATATGATATTTAATGACCTTTCAGGAAAAATTAAATAATTCCTAGATCCCTAAATAATGATTAGAAGAAAGATTTCATGGGACAAACATGTGATAACCAGTTAATGATTTAAACCTTCAACTCAAAGTGCGGGAAGAAGTCATCAACTTCAAGTTCAGCCACGGGTTTCTGTTGACAAAAGAAGGGAAATATCCATAACAACTTATGAAGACACCTTCAAATTAAGGTTTATGCTAACTCTCTGACCTAAGAAAAAATACAAAATTGTTTACAACATTTTCTAAAAATGCCTTTAATTCCAAGTAAAAGCACACTTTTAAAAGAAAAAGATATCTCTGAAAATAGATTCAAAAATGCCCTTAATATAGTCAAGACATCATATGCACTATGCATGCATTTACATCCAATAATTTACAGGAAAGGTAAATGTAATGCAGAAAAAGAGCAACAATCACGCTTATTACCTCAAAATTAAAAGGTAAGTCCTTCATCTTTTCAAATTGATCAAACATCAAATGCTATCCTAAACCCCTTTCATTTGTTGACTTATCAACTTTGTCTCAGTCAACCATTTTATCCCTATTAACTTGTCAGCTTTGTCCCCGTCAACCCTTTTCTTTATATTAACTTGTCAGCTTTGTCCCAGTCAACTCGTTTATCCCTATTGACTTGTTGGCTTTGTCCCAATCAACCTTTTCTCCCTATTGACTTGTGGTCCTAGTCAACCTTTTTACCCCTGTTGACTTATCGATTTTGTCTCGATCAACCTTTTTATCCTGTTGACTTATCAGTTTGTCCTAGTTAACTTTTTACCCTTGTTGATATGTTGGCTTTGTCCCAATCAACTTTTTTTCCCTATTGACTTATCGGCTTTATCTCAGTCAACTCTTTTATCCCTGTTGACTTGTCGGCTTTGTCCTAGTCAACCTTTTATCCTGTTAACTTGTTGGTTTATCCCAGTTAACTTTTTACCTTTGTTGACTTATCAGCTTTGTCCCTGACAAACTTTTCTCTTTGCTGACTTGTCAGCTTTGTCCCAATAAACCCTTTTATCCCTATTGACTTATCTGTTTTGTCCTAGTCAACCTTTTCTCCTTGTTGACTTGTAAGCTTTGTCCTAGTCAACCCTTTTATCCCTATTGAATTGCCAGCTTTGTCCCAGTCAACCTTTTCTCCCTGTTGACTTATAGGCTTTATCCTAGTCAACTCTTTTATCCTTGTTGAATTGTCAGCTTTGTCCCAGTGAACCTTTTATCCCTGTTGGCTTGTCGGATTTGTCCCAATCAACCTTTTATCCCTGTTGACTTGTAGGCTTTGTCGTAGTCAACCCTTTTATCCCTGTTGAATTATGGGCTTTGTCCCAGTCAACCTTAGTCAACCTTTTATCCCTATTGACTTGTTGAATTTGTCCCAGTCAACCTTTTATCCCACTTGACTTGTCGGCTTTATCCCAGTCAACCTTTTTTTCCCTGGTAACTTATCAGCTTTGTCCTATTCAACCATTTTACTTATTGACTTGTTGGTTTTATCCCGATCAACTTTTTATCTTTGTTGACTTTGTCAGTTTTATCACGGTCAATATTTTATCTTTGTTGACTTATTGGTTTTGTTTCGATCAACCCTTTATTGACTTTGTTGATCTTATCATGTCAACCCTTTACCTATGTTGACTTGTTGATTTCATCCCAGTCAACCCTTTCATTTATTGCCTATAGGTTTCGTCCCATTCAACCCTTACCTTTGTTGACTAATAAGTTTCATCCTAATCAACCCTTGCCTTTGTTAACTTATCAGTTTTATCCCGATCAACCTCTTTTATATGTTGGCTTATAGGTTTCATCCTAGTCAACCTGTACCTTTATTAAGTTGTCAGTTTTATCCCAGTCAACTTTTTTTTATATATTGACTTGTAGGTTTCATCCCAGTCAACTCTTTTCATTTATTGACTTGTAGGTTTCATCTAGTCAATGCTTACCAAATGACCATTTTATCTTTCACTCGAATCACTGGCTTTAATTTCAAAATACTTGCTTTCACTAAATATTTCCTTTTTCAAAAATCATAAAAATTTTCACCTTTGGGGATACTTAACCCCTCCTCTAAGAAGATACTCTAACCCTACTTTTACAAACTTTATCAAAATTCTACAAATCATTAAAACTTTCACCATTAGGGATACTTTAACCCCTTTTTTCACTCAATAACTTGAATTTTCTCTCTCCTAAAAGTCACTTGGTTTTTAACCAAAACCTCATTACAAAAAAATGAAAAATCTTTGCCATTAGGATACTCCAACACTATCTTTCGAGGGGATACTCCAACCTCAACTTTTACTCAGAGAAAAAATTTTCTCTCTCTTAGACTTCCCTGGGCCTTTTAACCAAAACTTTTTTTTTCATACCTCAAATGACCATTGATTCCAAACGTGTCTCAACATTGTCATTCTGGTTATTTTGCAATAATCAAAGACGATTATGAGATATATTTCGATTGTCCCTCCTTTTTTATGATTTTGTGTTTATTGTTACACAAAGTTATTATGCTTATTTTCACCTTATGAACATGTTTCCTTATGTGGTTTTATTTTGCTTTCATATTTTCAGATTGTTTTCAAAAACTACAAGGCAATGTTCATTGTTGGTATTTCTCTAGTGCTTGACATAAAATATTCGATTTTTAAAATTAAATCCAAAGATCATTTTATCAAAAATCCAATGTTCCTCACATCTTTAAGGCGCATACGTGATGTAAATTTTTCTTCAAAACTCATATTTCAATTTTTACATGAAATTCATGCATTCAAAGGGGATTATATCAAAAAAATAACAAAACAAAATAGAGAAAATTGAAACCTAAGTAAGACGAAATAGAGAAAATCAATTTCAAGCGTCATAGGGGTGCTAATCCTTCCTATGTGTAACCAACTCCCATATCCAACCAATAAATCTTTGGACCTCGTAGATGTTGAAATCCATGATTTAAGTTTCATAACTCGAAACATCATTTTCAATAAGCATTTGATCAAACCTAACCCAATGATTGGTGGTGACTCCAAATCTTTGGCCACTTCATTGTGGCCACCCAATACGGATTAGATGAGCGACTCATCCAATGATCTCCCCCTTGTTATCATCTCATCATGTCTAATTCAAATCCTGATCAAGGAATAACTCAAAGGCAACAATTCTTATTCCCAATAAATTTTTTTTTTAAGTCTTGCATATCATCTGAGCGATTCGGGCAAGGCATAATGCAAGGTAAGGCCATGTCGTGACACTTGATATCACAAGCCTAAGGGCTAATGTACATGACTAGCACATGATAACAAATTCAATAGACATTTCAATGACTTATACCAAATAAAGTTCTCATACGGGCTATATTCAATGAACTTGTTTCCAGAAAACAAGCACCTATGGCTATCCCCAAGTATCTCTATTCTTCAACTTCCATAAAATCAAAGAGTTGTATGCATCAAATGCATAAAGGCTTAGCATAAGTTAGTCTTTGTGCATTATCAATGCCTTATCTTGACAATACGATGACTAGGAACATTTTTAGAAACATGGCTTTTATGCTTAAGGTTCTTATCATCGTAACCTACTACTAACTTTACAATACCATTATGTTTTAAAGGCTTCATCCAATTAGTGTTTGCATGAGTATCAATCATGCCACTAACATAAAGGAAAACCTTGAATCACTAACTAAAGTGATTAGTTTGCATTATTAACTATTATATGCCTCATCCAATCTGATTGGCTCTAGGGCATATACTAACACCTCCCACTTGCACTAAGCTAATCACTAACTCATCAAATGCCAAACTCTTTTGATTAGCAATCGCGTCTTAACTTGGACAAAACTTTAGCACTAATTTAAGAATATGTTTCGGTCATATTCATGATAATCTCCTTATCAAGGCCATTAACTATTCAGATTACAACGAGACCTAAATTCCAAGTATATGGCTCAGTTGTTACTTTAACAACTATTAGGAATCTTTTACTAGCTTGCAAGCTAACGATCCAAATGTAACTCTTTTTGTGAGCCTAAACAAAATAGTTTGTTTATGACCTTTAGTGTATAAACATGCAATCCTTTCTAGTTTGGAACACTCTCCAAATAATTGTATTTTTAACATCATGGCTATTTATTACTAAGGCAAATTATGATCTTTAATTTTTAAAGAATCATAAATGCCTTCCACTAAAACCTACATGCATAGATTTAAAGGGAATTGGATTCAACAATTATTTTTTAATCTTATAAATTATAGGTGGTTTAGTATTCTCAATGCTATTACGAGTGTATATTTGAGGATAATGTGACCATAAAATAGAATAAATTCTATGATTAATGATTCATTCAATGAAGACTAAATCTAAGCTCGACATCAAATGCCAGCAATTATCCTTAATTGGCATGTAAATTCAAAAATAAACATCTTATGTTTATGAATAAATTAAGATTTATGTTTTATAAACACTAATCAAAAAGGCAAGTTTTGATTATCATCAACAAGGTTGTCATTTTTTATGGTCCATCTTCATTACTCCTTTCATTTGGGCCTCACAATATGTCATACATATTTAAGCACCAACTTTTAGGTATCATATACCAAGAGAGGTAAATTAATCTCAATGTATATCTAATATCGAAACTTTTGTAAGTTTCCTAATTTTGATCATATCAAAATCTTCCTTGCAATCTTTACCCTATAAATCTAGCTCTCCACTATGCTGGCATATACCCTTATCATCTCCATTTTCTTTCTGGAAAAGAAAGTATATGGACAATGCATGTATTATGATCCATCTTAAGTGCTCAAGATTTTGGAATACATTCCATTACATGAGGCCTGATTAGACTATCTTTTGACACCTTGCTTAAAAACAATTCCTTAAGGATGTCAAACCTTTCATTATGATTATCTTTATAAACTAATTCTTTATGGTTTTAAATGATTTCATGAGCTTAAATAGCCACTTGCTCTATTCGAAGTTCAAGCAGCATACCAGCTCTTATCATAATATGGCTTGATCAAGGTCATCAATTGAACTTGATAGACTACCTTTAACTCAGTGGGCTATTCTTGGATTTGACATTCAATGTGGGCTTAGTCAATGAAGTCTAGCCCATTAAACTTATTATCATTATGTTTACTTCTTAGAGATAGTCTATAAGTCATGTTGTATTTATATACATCATGAACCAAAACATCTTGTAGTTAATAATTTGCAATTTCAATCATTAAGTAAGGCTTTACAACTTTAATGATTGTCATTATTATTTTGTTGACATTATAGCCCTTGTTGTGATATGCCCTCGATTTTGCATCATGCGCTATGATTTAAAAATGATGGGAGAAGAAGTTTGCCTTTGGGTTATTCCTTTGATTAAGATTTGAATTAGGCATGATAAAGTGAAAGTCATGGGAGGACCATCGGACAAATTACTCATCCAATTGATCTCGGATGGCCATTACCAAATAACCATGACTGGAGTCACCCCTGATCATTTTTGGCTTATCTATAAAAAATGATGATTCCATGTTATGAAACTTAGAAATTGATTTTATGGACTGCATATACCAGAGTTTATTTTAAAAGGGTTCGTGAGTCGATTACACGTACGGAAGGATTAGCACCTCCACAATGCCTAAAATTCTTGCCATTTAGCCATAAATTATCGAAGTCTCTATTTTCGTCGATTAATTATGCAATCATTATTTTTGTTCAATCCCCTTTTTATGAATATAAATTTTTAAATATTAAATTTGGGTTTTTATGATACAAGTTTAATTAATATCTCTTTATGTGACCTAAGAGGGAGGAAACATAGAAGATTTAATAAATGAGGTCTTGATTGATTTAGAAGAGGATACTCTATGTCAAGCATCGAAGGTATATTAATGTAGAATATTGCTTGGGGTTAAATGAAATTAGATTTTTTTTGAAAGCATAAATGCAAATCATCATCAAGAAGATAAATGAGTTAGTAATAGAAATATAACAGAAGTTGCATTAAAGATGAATACACAAAAACGAAATAGGAAGGAAGTTGGGATGTATCTCATAATTGACCTCGATTATTGAAGAATAACTGAATTGATATTTTGAGGCATGTTTGGATTTGATGGTCGTTTTAGTTATAAAAATTTGATAAAAGATCTAAGGAGGCCTAGAAGAGAGACTTAGATTTTTTATGTATTTTTGGAAAGCGGGATTAGAGTATCCTTTTAGAGAAAATAGGGTTGAAGAATCCCATCAGAAAAGTGGGGTTAGAGTATCCCTTCAGAGAAAACGAGGTTAGAATATCCCCTCGAAAAAAGATATTTGGACTGGTTTTTGAAAATCAAAATTTTTTTGAAGAAACAAGACTTCTAAAATGAAAAGTTGATTTTTTAAACAGAAAAAGGGAAATTAATTTTGAAAACATTTTTTTGTTTTGATCCGAGCTTAAAGAGACCTATGTTGTGATTCATGGCACCATAGGGGAAATTATTGAATATATTTCGAGTCATTTGAATGACTAGAAAATATAGTTCGAGAATATCTAAGTGAATTTTTTTCAATTTTAGCAAAAATAGGGGATAGCAAGACACTGTACTCTTGAATTTATTTTGGTTTGGTCTAATGGTTTCTAATCACAAACGAGACACAATTTGAAAAGGAAACTCTATAAGGATTGATGTAAAAATATTTCAAAAATCATAGAAAATCATTTTTCAGGCAAGATTAATTTTTACAACTAGGTCTAAGTTTAGCATTGCTATCAAGTGCTAGAAAAAGAGAGCAATGAATTTTGAAAAATCATCCCAAACTCATTAGGAATCATTAAATTGCAAATGATACCTTTTCAGAAAGAGAACTTCAGAAGCTTTTCAAGAAAAATGTTTAAAGAATCCAAAAAAAAATCATTTAAAGGGTCAGAATTGCCTAAAAAGAATGTGAATTGCTGATTCCAAGAGTTTTGGATAGCAAAAGTTTAAAAAATCGTAACTTCTATATCCAAAAAAATGTAAAGGTAATTCAATTCCCTTTTTAGGAAAAATACTAAGAAATTCTAAAAAAAAATCATTTTTAGTCTAAAAATAAATTTTCAAATAGGGATCACTATGCTGTTAGTACCAAAATAGATGTTTCTTCAGGTTAAGGTTTTTACGATCACGTTCTAAAGCGTTAGACATACGAATGTCCAATCACTGAGGTCCATGGCAGTGAAGTAATAAAAATGTCCAACTCTCGTAAAGTAGGTTGTTAAACCATTCGCTATCCACACTAATAGTAATGATAGGCTTAAAACAAGGCTTAAACTAATTATTTGAAAGTATTTTTGACTTTGGATTAAAACAGAATTTATTTGTACTAATGAGGCCATGATTCCAAACATTTGTGTTAGATAGATCCCCAAGATCGGAGAACCAATATATTGGAAACATTAAATCCATGATAATTCCTAGTGATTAAGGTTAGTATAGACTTAAGTTGGGGTTTTCTTTGAAAACAAAATTTTGCAAGCATCATAAAGGCATTTCAACAAACATATGCTAAACTAAACTAAGTGAAGATATCAAACATGAACAGTCACTCAAAACAGCAAGCTATGCATGCACTTTAACAAAGAAATCATAGTAAAAATGCATCCCAAGGTATGGTCAAGATCAATATATGCTAGGCTTAGCATTCATACATGAAATAAAGATTTTGAGATAAAGAAAAACATGGCAAGAGTGCAAGTGCAGGGGCTATTTTAATCATAATAAGAAATATGGCATTCTAGTTCATCAAAACACCATTTAAGCACAAAAAATATAATCAAAATCCTACGGCTACCACAAACAAAGCCACACTAATGCATGGAAGCCTTAATAGGGTCATGGAAACATCGAGGTTCACTAAGATGATGATAAAGAAAAATAAAAAATAAAACGAAGAAAAGATAGAAAATATACCCAATTGGAAGCTTGAGCTCCTAGCTATATCTTAAATAGCAATCCAAAAACTTTAAGCTCACTTTCTTCCTTTTTTTTTGCTATGGATTAGCACGAAAAGAATGAAAAGGAAGAGCTTTTGTTTATGGTGGCTATGGAGTATAGTTTTTAGGGTAGAGATAAGGGAAACGAGAGGTTTTGGAAGGGTGGAAAGGGAGCTATGGGAATAGAGTTTATGGGAGAGCTTGAGGGTTTTTTTTTGGTGTGTCTTATGTTAAAAAAGTTCTCTTCTCAGCTGAGTAATCATTGGATTATATAGTGGATGATTTTAAACACTAAAATGACCTAGCAATAAGGGCATGTAGGACTTTTGGCAACTCAGTGTACCAAGGTATAGACACCTAATTTCGTTCGGATCTCTTTTTCAATAATCCCAAATATCCTAGATCGAGAACTTAATGGCCATTCTTATCGAGAACGATCCTTTTCAGATGAAAAACACATTTTCAAGACTTTTTTAGTCATAATTTAATTAACTGTAAGTTCACGAGAAAAAAAAAGACATATTTTGATCTCTCATTTTGGATATACAGGATGAATATTTAAAAAAAATTATTTTTAATATTTTCTTGCCAAAATTTTGAAAAACTACTTTTACGGATGATATCATAGTCAAATTTCCCACCTAATTTCGTCCGGGTCTCTTTTCCAATAATCCTAAATATCCTAGATCGAGAACTTAATGGCCATCCTTATTGAGAATGATCTTTTTCAGATGAACAACACATTTTCAAGACCTTTTTAGTCATAATTTAAATAACTATAAGTTCACGAGACAAAAAAAAAGACATATTTTGATCTCTCATTTTCGATATACAAGATGAATATTTAAGAAAAAATTATTTTTAATATTTTCTTGCCAAAATTTTAAAAATCTACTTTTGCGGATGATATCATAGTCAAATTTCCCATTTTTAGGAATTTTTTGAGAATTTTTCATTAAATTTGAGAAATTAACTTGCGTATATTTTTACCAATAACTATGCGGTATTGATGCTCATATGCACTCCAAAAAATTAGAAATATTCAATGAAAAAATTCATGTTGGCATTTTATACCACAAGGTGTCAAGTTGCTTATTTTTGTAATTAATTTTGAATTTTTTCATAGTATCGCCGGTATTGTACTCGTGAAATTTTTTTGATAAAATTATTTTGAATTTTAAATTTTGGATTTTGGATTTTCTTCTTTATCTTTTTATAAATTAATATTTTGAATAATATGTTTTATTTAATTCATTTTATGTAATTTTTAATGTATTTTTTGAAAATTTTTTCGATTCTAGAATTCAAACTTTTCGCTATCTATAAAATTTTTGGTGTAATTTTCTTAAGCTTTGAATTTTAAAATTCTTTAAATATTCACATTCCACTACCATTAAATCAGTTTTTCAAAATTCATTTATTTGTTATGAATTTTAGATTTTTTCCCGTTTTAGAAATATGGAGTTTTTTACTCCACGAATTTTTTCAGGAAGATTTGTCTAAGTTTATATATATATATATATATATATATATTTTAAATTCCTCAAATATTTTTATTTAATTCATCAGTTGAGGAAAATTCCTTTTATTTTATGAGTTTTGCACTATTCTTTTAAAATTCTTCTGTTTCTAAAATACGAAGTGTTCTACTTCGTAAATGTTTTGAAAAAATTTTTCTTAGTTTATAATTTTTAAAATTATTTAAATATTATTTTTTAATCCATATTAAATCATTTTGAAAAATTTAATTTATTTTATGAGTTTTAAAATTTTTTTTGTTACCAAGATACGAGTTTTATACTCTGTAAATTTTTTTAATAAGATTTTTTTCAAGTTTCTAATTTTTAAATTTCTTTAAATATTATTGTTTAATTCATATTGAATCAGTTTTGAAAATTTTTATTTATTTTAGAAGTTTTAGAATTTTTTTGTTACCGAGATACGAGTTTTATACCCTATAAATTTTTTCGATGAGATTTTTTTCGAATTTCTAATCTTTAAATTTATTTAAATATTATTATTTAATTTATATTAAAACAGTTTTGAAAATTTTAATTTATTTTATAAGTTTTGAAATTTTCTCTATTACCGAGACACACAGTTTTCTACTTGTAATTTTTTTCTAAGATTTTTCTGAGTTTATAATTTTTAAAATTTTGAAAATATTATTGGTTAAATCATATTAAATCAGTTTTAAAAATTTTAATTTATTTATGAGTTTTTCATTTTTTACTTAAAATATTTTTTCCCGATAAAGGTTTTTTCTCGTAAAATTTTACGAGTTTGTCACTTTTAATATTTTTTCTGTCAATAAAAACTTTTTTTATTATTATATTAAATTAAAATCATTGGATAAAATTTTATTTTAAACGCATAATTTTTAATTTTTATAATTTAGTCTTTCTAATTAATTTTTTTACGGAATAATTTTACAGATATTACAAATATCTCACAAAATCTATAGAAATAGATAATGTCATGGATGACACAAGCCACTAAATGACAAAAGTAATTAATTTACATCAAATCAAAATCAAATAACATCAAATCAAATTAATATAAAACAAAAAAAAGAAAAAAATTTGGTAGAATGGGGGAAGGCTAACAGCAAATAGTTCTTTTTCATCATGGTCAATCTTCTCTCTAAAAAAGAAAAGTGATGCTATTTTGATGATTAATATGTTGATTAGTATATTAGTATATTTATTTTATGATTTTACTTTTATTTAACTTTAATAAAATTATTTATGCTTGTTTTCATGCTTTTTTTATATCAATGTATGCATATATTTCATGATTTCCACTTTGGCAAAATCTGATTGGAATTTTTTATGATGATTTTGTGCTTATTTTTGTGACAATTTTATGTTTTTTTTCTATTTTTAGGCCATTTTGCAATTTTAGTAAACATAGGGACCAAATTGTAAAATAGTGAATTCTTTTTAAGAACTATTCTAGCTTGGCCGAGAGCTTCATGGCAGTATGGAAATTGATTTTGTGTGTTTACAAACATGATTTAGGCATTTTTAACACTTTAAGGGGCCATTTTGCAATTTTAGGAAGTTTAGGGACTAAGTTGCAAAAAATAAAAAATAATGCTTTATGGCTAAAAGTGTTTGGCCAAACCTTTGTACACATTTTGCCATATTTTTTTTGGTGATTCTTTGCTGGTTTGATGATTTGTTGTGATGTCTTGTGATATTTTATTATATAAGGGTCAAAATATAATTTTATAAAGTTTAGGGGTTATTTTGTAAATTCTAGAAATATGCTTTTTTAAGGCCAAAGTGTTTGGCCGAATCTTTATTGGTATCATTCTGTATTTTTCATATATGTTTGCATGTGATTTTTATGATTTTTTTTCAAGTTATTTTATTATGCAGGCACTAAAATGAAAATTTTATAATTCTTAGGGACAAATAGCAAATTTGCACATTTAGGGGGCAAAATGGATATTTAACAGTTTTAAAGATTTCTATTATTTCTATGGCCTTTCGTAGGGACATAGAAATTTTCAAAACTTTCCATATTTGTTCGGTCTTCCAAAGAATACGAAATGTGATTTTCAAAAATTTAAGGGCTTGATTGCAAATTTTGCATTTAAGTCAAAGTTAAAATTTTAGCTTTTTTATTTAGACTAAATTCATCTACTTTTCATCATTTTAGTGTCCATTAGGGTACTGGGATACTTTCAAGTCGAAGGTATACCCTGAGGGTATTTTGATAATTTTTCTAAAATCGAGTCTCAAATAGTAACCGAGATGTTTTTGTGCCAAAAGCGCATATTTAGGATAGGTTCATCCAGTTCTCATCATTTTAGCGCTCGTTAGGGTTACCAAGATATTTTCACGTCAAGGATATGCCCTAAGGGCATTTTGGTAACTTTGCTCGTCGAGACGCTTTTATGCCAAAGATGAATATTTAGGATAGGTTTAGCCTCCTAAGGTCATTTTAAGGTTTATTAGGGTTATCGGGATACCTTTACGTCGAAGGTATACCCTATAGGCATTTTGGTAATTTTGCTCATCGTAACGCTTTTACACTAAAGGTGAATATTTAAGACAGGTTTAGCCTCTTAAGGTTATTTTAAGGTCCATTAGGGTTACCAGGATACATTCATGTCAAAGGTATACCCTAGGAGCATTTGGGTAATTTTACTCATTGGGACGTTTTTACGCCAAAGGTGAATGTTTAAAATTGGTTTAGCCTTCAAAGGTTATTTTAAGGCCCATTAGGATTACTGGGATACTTTCACAACGAAGGTATACCCTAAGGGCATTTTGGTAATTTTTTATTAGGATGCTTTTATGCCAAAGTGAATTTTTAGGATTAGTTTAGCCTTTCTATATCATTTTAAGGTATATTAGGGTTCTTGAGATATTTTCATATCGAAGGTATACCATAAGGGCATTTTCGTGATTTTTTTTTTAGTTTAGTCTTAAATAAGCACTAGGATGCTTTTAGGCTGAAAGTGTATATTTAGGATAGATTCAACTTTTTTCAATCATTTTCAAGTCTTTTAGGGGTTACCGGGATACTTTTAAGTATATAGTATACCCTAGGGGTATTTTCATAATTTTGTATTCGAACCATATCCTAAATGAGCACTAGGATACTTTCACGTCAAAAGTACACATTAAGAATATCTTATTCATATTAGGTCTTTTTTAGGTCATACAGTCCATATTTTTTAATAATAAAATTATTTTTATAAATAAGGCAATGTCTCCTAATTAAATTAATACATAGGATTCTTACCAGAATATGTGAAGAATTTTATGAATTATTTTAATAGCGAGATATCCTTTTCAAATAAAAAGTCGAGATTTTTCAATTTCGAAAAAATAAAACCTTTCATATTCCACATGATTCTCTAGCAAGATACGATAGAGAATTCATGTCCACTTGGTTCCTCAAGAAGGTACGAATAATTTTGTGATTTCCAAAAGCATTAAAACCTGACTCTCTCGGAATAACAAATTTCTATAATAAAATATTATGGGAATTATAATTAAATATCAAATATTGGAACCAAATAAAAATTAAAATTTAAGTTAACATGCGATTAATGAGGTACCGATTACCGGGCATCACGTGAAGGTCGATCTTTACTTATGATTGTAACTGACTCCTGGACCCTTTTTTGCGATTTCTGGTATGAGCACAGACCTCAGAGTTTGTTTTTATGGGTTTTATAATCCTTAGAATATAAACTCCGACAGGTGTCCAATCTCACCTGGCCAAAATAGATTGGTGGCGACTCCAAAAAAATGGTCGTTCATAACGACTATTTAAAGAAGTCGGGTGAGTGATTCATCTCGATAACTCAATCCCCAGGTACAAAAAACAAAGAATAATAATCATGACATAGGCCCCCTAGAAACAAAAGGAAATAATTATACATAGATACAATGGATACATTTGCCATTTTAAGTTGGACTGGTCAGGATTTGTATCCGGGCCACGTTGTGATAGCTTGGTGACTCCACTAGGGATAGCTAGAGAGTCAGGCCTAAAATTAATTACGTATTAACTAAATTTTGATTAATTTGGTTTCAACCAATATTTAACTATAATTCTCGATATTTTTAAAATAATTTTTTCCATTGTATTTTTTTTACTTATAAATTTCAATATATATTCTTCATATTTTTCACTAACACTTTTGTTTCCTTTGTAGCATTATTTTTCAGGGGAATTTAGAATAGGGGCTTTTACTAATTTTGTAAGTGTTAAGTCATAAAAGGTAAGTTGTTCCCCTGCACACACTTTGCAGATGCATATGCATTAAATTCTCTTCCACATATACGGAAGAGGCATAGATACCTAATATTTTAAGAGGGGGCGAAGTTGCTCTGCCTTCTGAGGTGTTAGCCTCTGTCTAGGCCAGTGAAAAGCCTATCGGGTGTAAATTCCTACACCTGCCTGAGGTGTTAGCCTCATTTTGGGCATGGACGATACTACCACTTGAATTGAACCTTTTTCGACATATGCCCGTGATGGGTAAGGATTAGGGTACCTCGTCAGTTCTTTCTGAACTTGGGGAACAATTTGAGAACCTATTTAGATGTCTAACCCAAACCTCATGTAATGAGCTATAGGAGACTCACCTAGTTAGAGCCATACCCGATTCTAGAGGATACTAAATTAAGTACACATGGGGGAATGCTTCTAACCCTTTACTGTTGTGATTTGAGTTTCTTCATATTATTAATTGTATGTTGTGTTATTATGATATATTTTACTTTTATTAATTTGTAATATTATGAAAGAGTTTTTTTTTTAAATTCTTGGCATCACATTTATATATATCCCATGGAAACTTCTAAATTCATTCATGCACCAACAAAATGCATATTCTTATATGTTCATGCATTCATAATTTCCATAATGTATTAATTCCTTTTATTTATTGTATTTCAAGAATCAAGAGATGGGTGATAATTCAGAGGCAAAGGTCAATACGTTCACGTTCATCTAAGAAGAGTTCAACCATAAAGTCCATGGAATGAAAGATATGCTCAATAGACTGATCAAAATGGTTGACGGTTTACATGAAAGAAAAAAGATCACATATTGGAAGTATTAGAATATAGGGGAAATCAAATGATTGTGAAGATAGCTTTTTGGGCTACTTAACAAATTCTGTGAATATAGTATAGGGTTAAAAATGAATGATTAGGGTTCTTCCTTTAGAAGTACAACACAATTAAGAAAATGTAATATTTGCAAGACTAATTCTTTTTGTAACTTTGGTTTTGAATTTTGTAAATATGACTACGTATGACCACAATCAATGGTTAAGGTAGAGAATTTTGGTAAGTGGTACAATGTTGTTGAGTCATGACTCAAAATCCTTAGATTCCTATTTCTACGATAATCTTTATGTCTGTTGAATTATGTCTTATTCATTCATTTATATATTTGTTTATTCGTACATTTTTTTTAATTTATTGACATACATACATGGATAATAATAAAGATAAATGTTGGCAAGATATATGTATTCATGCATACTAATTTAAGTTCCTTTTTCATTTTTTTAAGGTAAAGTAACACAATCATGAAATGCAAGACATTGCAAACTGCAAGCTCGATGAAGTTTTCTCGAAATAGGCAAATTCGTTTGCACCTAATAAAATATTATTTATACTTTTGCCGAGAATTCAGGGAAGTACAAGCTTAAAGACAATTCTTTAACATTTAAGGTATACAGTCAGTGGACACTAATATTGGCTCCCTTTCATAGGGGCAGATGTAAATATCATTGCATAAAAACGGAATTGGGTCCCTTGACTTTAATAAGAATGAAAGGTCTTACAAAAGCAAAACCATAACTAAAAAATTGTTATTATTACAAATAGTTTCGTATCATAACAACACTTCTGCAGAGGATCCGGGGAAGTGCAAGGTGAAATGTAACCACTTTATGATGTTTGGTATATGGAAATTGGTCCCATAATACATATTCATATTGACCAAGAGGCGACAGGTAGCATATGTGAGATGAGAAAGTAATTCTATCATAGCTAATAGGACCCTAAGAAGTCAAGAAAACAAGGAAATTCATTTGCATAGTGTCCTTGACCCTAGCTTTTCATTATTTAGTGACCTCAACAGAATTAGATGATCTCTATCATTCCAACAAAACTTGGAAAACTCCCTACCCAAGGTGGTACAATTCGAGTGCAGGTTGCAACACTTTTTGTCTAAGGTTTCCATTAACCAATGCATACTGTTCAATATGAAAATAATTCAGAGTATCAGCATGGTTGGTAAGAGATCACAGGCTGCTATAAATTTCAATTACTTGGATGATTCTTTGCCATACAATGAGCTTTTGGATTCATCTTTTTTGCTAAAGAATCTATTAAAGAATCAAGTCTCATATAATGGCTGTGCTCATG
>JBBYHL010338609.1:4564-22735 GCA_038381835.1 Adansonia madagascariensis
TTTAAGCTCTGTTGCTAATTAGATCTACCTATAAACTTTGCTATTTCTTAAGCGAGAAGACCTGTTCGATAGAAAATATTTGTATAAAAATATCTTATCATAAAAATAAGTTTGAAAAAAATGATTTTTTTTTTAAAGCAGATTGAGTCTTAGGTATAATATTTTTTGTTAGCCCAGCTTAACTTTTTCTGTTTATTATTAGTAATATAAATTTTTAAGATAGATTAATCTTTTTGTATAAAAATGTTAATAGATATGTGCAAGCTTGAGTAATTTTATTGCATAGCCGGATGAGCTTGATATAAAGTTCTATTCATATTTCGAAACGGATCGAAGTTAGACAATCCAATAATTTATTAATATATTGTCTGAAATAATCTAAATTATTTTATTTAATTTGATTCGATCCGTTAACATATCTACATATAATTAATTTATGTAAAAAAATTATTTTATTTTTCATCCTCCTTTCTAATTTTTCCTACCGAGCCTTTCAATAAAAAGAAAACATATTTTTTTTCATCTCTCTCTCTTTTCTTTTAATCTTTTTAATTTTTATCTCCTCTACGCAAAACCTTAAAACACTGCATTTTCCTTTCCTATTTCCTACCATACAATTGGCCTTGTTAATAATTCTTGGCAGCTTCATGGAAATATCAAAGAGTTCATGCTGCTTTAGCCGACGACCATAGTTGTAGGGCACTTCATTCGGAAAACTTCGCTTTCTACAGACCCTACATTGTCAATTAGTCCCAATCAAAGTTGAAAATTGCGAAGTCGTAAGGCTCATTGGTTTTCCAAGAAACTTACATGCTTTCTTTTTCGTGTTTGGTAGGGAAAGGTGATGAAATAAATACTAAAAAGGCTTTGTTAATGAATATTTCTAGAATATATTTTTAATAATAATTAATATCTCATTTAAGATAATATTTTTATTAAACATAGAATTTGAAATAATTTATTGATTTTTAATATAATAGAAAAAATATTATTTAGTATAATAGTTTTAAAAAATTCCCTTAAATTACTTGTTAGCAAAATTTAATAATAAAGATCGCTGCTTTTGATATTTTACAAAAGATACAATTGTTAGCATAGAACCAATATTGTGAAATTACCTTCTCTTTTGATAATTCATCACTATTTTGAGGGGCAACATTATTATTATTATTATTATTATTATGATGTCACTCCCATCGTATCAATTGGTGTGTCGTGTTTGGCCAAACGAGGTGAGATTCCAAAGGAAGATTTTTCTAGGCCTGGAGGCATCGTAGAAGTTAACGAGTCAATAGACTCTGGCGTTTTGTCCGATCCTCTCCTTTCATTCTCAGTTAATAACTCGTTCCTGAAAAATTCTGGTCTTAAACTTGAGATTTCTGAATTGTTGAAAAACGCTGGAAGAAGAGAAGATGGTGTACTTTCATCTTGTTCTTTCTGCTTCAGGATCATTTTACCTGTTCTTTCTTTCATCTCTGCTCCTCGGTAGCTCACAAAACACGCCCGCAATGCAGGGCCCATATATCTATGCAGTTTGCTCAACAAAGTTTAATTATACACGTTTCAGCCAGTTCGAGAGTAACCTTAACCGCCTTCTCATCCGGCGGCTTTATGGTCAAGGAAGTATGTATGGCTTCTTTAACGATGCAGCAGGGGAAGCACCTGACAAGGTTTATGGGCTTTTCCTCTGTAGAGGTGATGTTCAACCCAAAATCTGCCAAGACTGCATTGACGCAGCAAGCGATGGGATTTTAAAACAGTGTCCTGGTAACAAAGAAGCGATCATATGGTATGATGCATGCTTGGTGCGGTATTCCTACAGATCTTTCTTCTCTATCATGGAGCAATCACCTTCTGTTCATCTCTACAATAGTCAAAATGTAACGGACTTTGATAAATTTGAAGAGAAGCTAAGCAAGACTTTAGACGATCTGACTACGATGCTTGCAAATGTTTCCAACCACATGTATGCAACCAAAGAAGTTAACCTTTCAATATTTATGAATTTGTATGGACTTGTTCAATGCACCCCTGACTTGTCAGTTGCAGACTGTCAATTGTGTCTGCGGAGTGCAATTGCTGAACTTCCATCTTTATTGACTGGAAAACAAGGCGCGAGAGTTCTTAAACCAAGCTGTAATATCAGGTATGAGATATATCCATTTTATGGAAAACCTCGAGCTCCATCACCAGAAATTAGCATAACCAAGAATCCTGGAGTTGAATCAGAATCACCCTTTCCTTCAGTAAACAAAACAATTGGCACGGACGGTTAGTATCATCCGATTTTAGAGAATTTAGCTTGCTTAATTTTTAACTACTTATCATTTTTTCTTGGATTAATGAAATCAAAATAGAAAGTAGGAAAAATACTTGCTACAGCAACTATAAACTAATATCTGCCGTTTAGAATCAGAAATAACAAGAAGAATACAAAAATTAGAAGTTTATTCAGCTAAAAATCAACTAATAGAAAAGTTTCTTTTTGGAGTCAACTAATCCGAGGTATTCCCCTTACAAGGTAGCAAACACGGCGAATCAAAGTGGATTGCTATCGGTGCAAGTTTATCGGCGATTTTTGGAGTAACCCTCTTCTGTTCTGCCAGTGTTTTCCTCTGGAGGAGAAATTTTCAAGGTAATGCATTAGATGACCCGATCTCACTTCCACTTCAATCCTGCTTGACACATTTTTATGCCAACTAATTGTTTTCTCTTGAAGAGAATAAAGATCATGACAGCCAAGAAGTTCAGTTACTTGAATTAGGAGGAAGAGTCAGCAACAGCTACTCAAGTGAAAACTTCCAAGGTGAGAATGGGGTGAAATCTCAGGACCTGCCTTTGATTCAGTTAGATATTTTACATGCAGCAACCCAACAATTTTGTAATGAAAATAAACTTGGAGAAGGTGGATTTGGCCCTGTATACAGGGTAAGTTTGTTGATCTATATACTTGTTAGTATTCAACGCAACTATTCAGCCCCACAATAGTCAGCTTTATCTTACTTACTTCGTTATTGATATTTTTTTTCTTCATGCCTTTTTAGGGTAAACTGGCAGATGGCAAAGAAATTGCAGTTAAGCGTCTGGCTAGAACGTCTGGCCAAGGGCTGAACGAGTTCAAGAATGAAGTCATGTTAATTGCCAGACTACAACATAGAAATCTTGTGAGACTCCTAGGCTGCTGCTTGGAGCAAAATGAAAAAATACTTGTCTATGAATACATGGCCAATAAAAGCCTTGACGTGTTCCTCTTTGGTTTGCTTCCCAAACAAAAATTTTTCTATTTTTAACAGGATTCTTCTTGAAATATGGTAAAAGAATCAACTAATTACGGTTATATTTTTGGGGATTTTTTTCAGATTCAAGCATTGGTGTGCAACTGGATTGGCAAAAGCGCCTTGGCATTATTAATGGCATTGCCCGAGGCATCATGTATTTACATGAAGATTCTCGTCTTAGAATTATTCATAGAGATCTTAAAGCTAGCAATGTTTTGCTAGATCATGAGATGAACCCAAAGATATCAGATTTTGGAATGGCAAGAATTTTTGGTGGAAATCAAAGTGAAGCAAATACAAACAGAGTGGTTGGAACATAGTAAGTCCATTTATATATCCTTTTATCTCACTAAAACTTGCATTTTTTTCCTGATATTTACATAATCTAACCTAATTTTATCTATTCGTGTGAATTGAAATAGTGGATACATGGCACCAGAATATGCTATGGAAGGACTTTTTTCTGTGAAATCTGATGTTTTTAGTTTCGGAGTTCTCTTACTAGAGATAATAAGCGGCAAAAGGAACAATGGCTTTCATCTTTGGGAGCGTGGTGAAAGCCTCCTAACATTTGTATGTTTCCATCTTATCTTTGTCTTCAAATCAAATATGGTTGCACCAATATAATTTTATGTAATTAACAGGCATGGAAACTATGGTCAAAAGGTCAAGGAATGAAGCTAATAGACCCACTCCTTGTCCAGTCGTGTGTGGCCACTCAAGTGCTTAAATGCATTCATGTTGGGCTATTATGCGTGCAAGAAGATCCAGCAGACAGACCTACCATGTCATCTGTGATTCTCATGTTGGGAAGTGAGACCATAACACTTCCTCGACCATCGGAACCTGCATTTTCTGTTGGACGTGTTGTTGCAGAACCAACTCAACCCTCTTCAAGTGATGGAGTCTGCTCTGTGAATGAGGTTACAATTTCAAATATGTCACCTCGCTGATTGATTAGTAGTCGCATTGCATATTCTTTTATCTCACTATTTTAAAGTGCTGATGCAAAATAGATTTGGACAAAAAATTACATACATTTAAAAAATGGGTTAGCTTTATCTTTTAATATTCAAAGCTTGGATCTTGTTCGATCCATTTTTCAATCACGTAATATATATAATTTTTATATTTTATAAAGTATGTAACTTATGTCTTATAAAGAATAAATATATATAATATTATAGTTTAAACATTAAAAAATATGTTATCTATATTTTAAAAACTTAATTAATAAAAGAAGCATATTAAATTACTAAACATTAAATTTAAAAATACATATTTAAAAAAAAATAAGAAAAATTATAATATTAAATGGATTTAGATTACCAATTGACAAATATTTTAGAACTTAAAATAAAATTTGATGTACATATTTTAAGTTAAACTGAGCTGGAATAAGTATAAATAAAGTTACCATGCATAAACTTGATCGAACCCTAAAAATCAATCTAACATGCATGTCTTAGTGCTAAATTTTCAATTGGCAATGAAATATCTCCTTTTGATTCTTCAAACTAGATGCATTGAGATAATACATGTTGTACTAATTAATCCTTTGTACTATTTTATCTTGGGTTAATATGCCAATTGCCCACCGAACTACACTGCTTTTTCATAATTTGATATCTAAATAAAAAATTCACAATTAGGTATATAAACTTTATTTATGTCATCTAAGTAGTCTATGAGGTTAACAATAGATGACTTGTTATTTTTCTAACCAATAAAAAAAATGAAATGTGACATTCCTAACACGTCAACAATTAAAAAATTATTTATTTATTTTTAAAATAAAAATTTATTTAATTTAAAAAAATTTTTAAAATATCATTGTGTTAACATCTGCCACATGTCACAATTTTATTATTTAAAATAATTACACATCATCAACCATTAAACTTTGGATTAACATATGTTACGAAAGTAAACGTTTAAGTTTGAATTTTTTTTTAGGTACCATATCGTAAAATGAAGTATAGTTCGGTACCAATTTATGTATTAACCCTTATCTTTTGCATAATTTTTTTTTTGTACCATAGATGACAAATAATATTTACCAACGTGAACAAACGTCTTTTAATATCCAAAAAAATTCTCTGTAATTTGAGTTTACTTAAAGGCTAAAATTTTGTAATATATCCTTAAAACTTAATGTAAGTAGTCAATTTTAGAACTTACACAACTCATTCAATTTTTTTTGGGAGGTAGACGGGTATATGAAAATAAATTTTATCCAATGCAGTAGTTTTTTAATTTTTTTTAACCTATGACTAATTTTTTATTATCTAATGTTTAGTTATTAGATTACTTATACAAATAATAATAACTACTACACAATGAAAAATTGAAATTTGAAGATAATTTGGATTGTTCTACCTTAAACACAAAATAAAACTGAGTGCGGAGTGGATTAAGGGGGAAAACAGAAGTCAAACTAATGATCAACTCATAGGCAAATAGACATTAAGATTCAGTCAAGAAACAAATGACCGACCCTTTTTAATTCTTTCCACGTGTAATTTAAATTTTACTCGTTTTGGAAGCTGGAAGGGTTAAGATGAGGTCCAAGCAGGGCCTATGTAAAACCCACGCCTGTTGTCCAAGTTCGACAGCAATGACGAAAGCCTGATTCCTAGTTGAGATGGCAGGTAAACTAAATATTTCAAGTTTTAATGAGTTTTTGGGTTGAGAGATGACAATCCTAGTCTTAATTGACAAGCAAGATATTTCCAGCAAGATTCAATGGGAACGAAAACGATTAAGAAAAAAAAAATCAAAAAGATGGAAAATTTGTTGAATTTTAATCGTTAATTCATGTAAAAGAAGATGACATTGCCAAAATCTTCTGGTGAGCATTTTTCGAAAAGTCTTTTGTTGAAGATTCCAACCATTTTCCTAGTTAGAAAAAGGCGGAAAGTATCTAGAAGGTCAAATTGCTGGCGTGCAGTTATGATCCGTCCCCTTCCCTTCGCTTGGACTTTGTTTACATCCAACCCAAGAAAAATAATAAAAAAATAAAAAACATATCTACGCCCTGACCCACCTCAATCACTATTGTCTGTCTCCCGCAAAACTTCTAAAAATAATAATAAATTGCAGCAATTAAGTACTGTCGTGGATGCCATAGCAAGGTTCTAAGAAAAAAGATAAAATATCGTGGGATATATGTGCATCTAATGCATTCGATATGGCTCGAAATAAAAACGTTTTCAATTTGAATTTTAATAAAAAATATATTCAGCGAGTATTATGAAGATTTCATGATACTTGTATGGTGGAAAAACATGGATAAAATTGTAGCAATAGCTACTGAAAATTTAGCATCATCAAAACATCAAAATGGAGCTATCCTAGCATTAGTCAACACAAAACTATTGATCGATAACTCTCCCATAAACTTAATTAGTAAAATCATATTTTAAACTAATTAATATTTAAAATAAACTTGAATTAACATGTTGGAAATTTGAAGATTAAATAAAAATAATTTCTAAAATTTTCAACCCATGTAACAGGTAAAAACAATATCGGAACAATTTAGAAAGCTTAAAACATCTTAGTACTTTAACTTGAATTAATTAAAATAATTTTAATTAATTATTTAAATACTTTTAAATATGATTAAAGCCCAAAATTTAATGCTATCTAGATTTTTAAAAAGTTATCAAGAAACAAATTTTCAAGAATTTTACTAAAACCAAAAATCACCAGATCAATATACAAATCAATCAAATTGATTATCACAAAAAACCAACATGCTTGACCACATGTAATCTACAAACCTTAGGCTCTGATACTACCTAAAAGGAAACTCTGTATTCATGCTTATCGAAAGAAACATAAAATATTTAATCTAAATTAAACATATGCTGCAAAATTGAAAGAAATACCTGAATTTCTTAAGGATCTTAGATAGAGACGTAAATGTGGTTGATTTTGGCAGTTTGAAATAGATTTAATATAGATCTTGCCTACTCAGAGACTCCTAACTCTGAGTGTGCTGATCCTTGCATGATTGTTGCCACTAGTAAGTTTCTTTGACCCCTCTTTGAGGCCATAAGTAGCTCAAGCATCCTGCCTCTAATGGTAGTCTATACAGATGTTTGTTAGAGCCTTCATGAAGTCCAATGGTTTTCCGTCACTAATTAGAAAGCTTCAAAAGCCCTAACTAAAAGATAAAGTGCAACTGCTTTCAATCTTACATAACCGAGAACAATTCTAAAAAGCATCAAGGATATGAGATAGGGTAGTAAAGAGGCCATAGGGATATGGCAAATCTTGTATCCTATGGGTGGCAGCTACTTTCTCATGCTAGAAAACAAATTTTCTCACTTTTTCTAGACCAAGAATAATTTTAGATCATTAAAGATGAAAGTGGTGCGTGGAACTTTAAGGAAAGCAAGTGTTTGCACTAACTTAACTTAGAGATTAGGGAAAATTGGCATAGAAGGTTTTCTAATAGCCAAAAAGTTTTTTAGCCACCTAGAAACTCTTGTAGATGTATATTTTTACGATTAAAATTAGGTTTGGCTTAACTAATGGGTCAACCGAGTCTATTCCCACCAAACGTAATATGTGGTGCCACTTTTAATGTTTTTACAGGGATCTAGATAAAATGCTTTTACCTCTCTATATAAGATTAGATCCAAGCATTAACTCTTTAATATCTTAGCCTAATCCAACACCAACATGTTCATCACTATTGTGCCTAACTTATATCAAGTACAAATAGGATTTGTTCAAAACTAGGCCTATTTGACTTAATAATTAAGGCTTTTGGGTTAACCTCTATTTACATGCAATAACATTTAATTTTTAATTAAATTTTTCACCTAAGTAAAACAATTTTACTTCATGTACATATTATTAAATAATTATCAAATAATTATTTAATTTTATAAAAATAATTATTTGGCTCAAAAGCAAAATATCCCTATTTACATCCCTACTACTAGACAACATCTTGATAAGACATTCTTATCTTTATTAAGACATTTTTATTGGATTTCATAAATCTAAATTATGTCTTTAATAATATCAATTAAACTAATTCAATTAAATCCTCCTCATTATACCTTGTATTTAATTAAGTCATACTTATTTAAAAAATTTTAATCAACAGATCATTTTATTACGTGTGACCCATTAGGTTCCCAACATGTTAGCAATGAATATAATTAATTTCATTAATTACTTTCATAGATCAAGAGTGGGATTTAACAACCTATCGACCAACTAAATGTTGAAGAATCAATGTGACCTTGAAGAAACTTTTAGTAACCAATCTAGTAGTGTAATTCAGTCATTTCACAAAATATCTCGAAAAGACCATGAGCATAGTGTAGTGTCTACTTATGGATTAATCCATGTTAGTTCCTGCAACTTATGGTTAACCTTGTGAATATAGACAAACGATTTCTCCTAAATTCATCATGTGTTGGCTAACGACTTTATCAAGTTAACCGAAACTAAGAACAAATGAAATATATTTTTGATGTTACTTGGACTGGTGAATCCTCTGTGGATCACACATCCACCTTCATTTGGTTCATGCCATAGCCAAAACCACCCTACCATAGGCATGCATCTATTATGGATTTGTTCATGATGGAATCAAAGCATGGCACTCCTCACACAATATGACCTACCATTTCAAGTTAGAGGACTAGTTACATGATCAGGATGTGAGAACATTTCCATAGACACTTGATTGACAATACCAAATAGCGTTCTCAGAAGGGCCATGTTTAGTGAACTTGCTTCCACAAAACAAGCATGCACATGCCATTTTCCATACATTTCAACCCACGAGATCGGTTGTTTACGTCATAAGTAAGAAGTCACAACATGTGCTAGTCTTTGAGCATTGCTAATACCCCATCTTGGCAATACAATGGCTAGGAACTATTTTAAAAACACGACTTTGAAGCATGAGGATCTCATAAGTGTAACTCATTACAAGTCCTTTACAAAGCCGAATGTGTTTTATGGGCTTCATCTAATTAGTAGTTGTGATTGTTAGTCATTACTAACATGAAAGAAAACCTTCTATCACTAAACTAAGTGATTGATTTGCATTATTAACTAATATATACATCATCCAAACCGATTGACTCTAAGGCATATACTGACATCTCCTACTTTTAATATGCCAATTGCTAATGCATCGAATGTCGAACTCTTTCGATTAGTAATTATGTTTCAATTAAGACAAAACTCTAGCAGTATTGTAAGAATATGTTTGTTATTAACTATTCAAATCACAATGAGACCCCGATTAGAATCATATGGCTAGTTTTTACTTTAACAACTATAAGAATATTTTATTAGCTTGTAAGCTAAAGATCCAAATGTAACTCCTTTTCTAGCGTAAAAAAAAAGAGTTTGTTTATGACCTTTAGGATATTTAGCTTGTAAGCTAGTAATACAAATGTAATTCCTTTTCTAGCGTAAAAAAAAGAGTTTGTTTATGACCTTTAGGATATAAACTTACAGTCCTCTCTAGTTGAGAACATTTTTCAAATAATTACATTTTAACATCATGACTATTTATCACTAAGTTAAATCATGATCTTTAACTTTTAAAGAATCATAAAAAACTCCCGCTAAATCCTATATATGTAAATTTAAAGGGCAATTAGATTCAAACACTATTTTTTAATCCTATAAGTTATAGGCCATTCAGTATTCTCAATGCCATTGCATGTGTATGTTTAAGAATAATGTGACCACAGCATAGAACAAATTCTATGTTTAGTGATTTATTCAATAAAGAATGAATCTAAGCTCGGCATTAAATACTAGTAATCATCTTTAGTTAGCATGTGAATGCCAAAACAAACATCTAATGTTTGCGAATAAATCATGATTATGTCATGAAACAATAATAAAAAAGGCAAGCTTTAATCAATATCAATAAAATTACAATTTCTTATGGCCCACCCACTCCTTTCATTTGGGCCTTGCAATATGTCATACATATTTAAGTACCAATTGGTACCATACACCAAGAAAAGTGAATTAATCTCAGTATTTATCTTACTTTGAAACTTTTATAAGTTTTCTACTTTTGATCATATGAAAAGATTCCTTCCAATCTTTACTTTATTAATTTAGCTATCCACAATATTGACACATTCTTTTATGATCTCTTTTTTTCTTTCTTCGAAAGAAAGTACATGGACAATGGATGGATTATGATTCATTTAAGGCACTCAAGTCTTGAAATATATTCTATCACATGAGGCCTAATTAGGCTACCTTTTGACATCTTGCTTAAGAACAATTCCTTAGGGATGTCGAACGTCTTATTATGATAATTGTTATAGAACAATTATTTAAGGTTTTAGATGATTTCATGAACTTAAATAGCAACTTGTTCATTTTGGAGTTCAGGCAACATACTACCTATCATCACAAGATGGTTTGATCGAGGCCATCAATATGAACTCTATAGAATGCCCTTGACCTAGTGGGCTATTCTCGAATATGCCTTGCAAGTATTATTAAGATAATCTTCATAATATGGGACTAGTCAATGGAGTTTTTCTCATTAAAACTTATTAGCATTATGTATGGAAATTTAATGATAGTCTATTAGCTATGTCATATTTATATCCATTATGAACCAAAACATTTTATAGCTAATAATTTGCAATTTTAATCACTAAGTAAAGTTTTACAACTTTAATGATTGTACTTGTTATTTTTATTTAGATTATAGCCTTTAACTGTAATCCGAGAAGTTCAAAGTTTGAATTTTTTTTAATGAGCTATAAACCCTTTCACTCTTCTATGACCTTGGGGATAGCCCAACAAACCATGAAAGAACTAATTAGGTAAGTAACTTAGCTTACCAATTGCATCTATACAAAACTCTTAGATTAGTTAGGTGGCAACTTTTTGCTTGCATTATGTGTATTTCACCTAACCACCAGCTCGAACGCTATATGGTTTAGTTTGTAAGCATCCAAACAACACAGCATTAATTGAGTAAAACCCATGATTTATAACTCAAGTAGCTTGGACAGCAAGGACCTTAAGGATAGCCTAACACGTCTCTTATAGTCGAAAATAGGGTTTCTTGTTATGAATAATGGAAGGTGACTGATTATGCTTAAGCATGGACTTAATATTTTATGAGGGATTTTTATCATTCAGCTTAGGTTTCATTACTTTGTTTGATTAGTATGCATAGCATTTATTCAATCATATATCACATATATATAAATTCAAAAATAAATCTAGCACATGCAATTTACTAAGATGATTATGAACTTTATTTATCTAGTTTCCTTAAGCCGTTAGGATACTAGTTGGTCAAATTCCTAGGGATATCAAACAAGATTTTCATAAGTCTTAATGATGATCTCGTTGGTTCTTTCTTCTAGGCATTATCCTTTTTACAGCTTGGATTTGTATAAATTCTAATCTTATCCTAATCCTAAATCTACAAGTCTTATGTAACTGTTATATATTATTATAAGAAACCTTAAGTTACATTCGAGGGCAATTAGGTGAGAAAATAATTTATAACCCATAATTAAAAGAGAAGGTAGGGTTTGCAAACCCTATTTATAAAATAAATACCAAAAGAAAAATTCAACCGTCCACAACCTAGTCATGCTAAGATTTAGTCCATAATCATCCTCATGCTAGCATAATCATATTATAAGCATCAAATAAATAAGCATAGCAATATCACTTGGTAATCTTGTGTGTCATTTGCATAAATCTCTTCAAACAATTTGAGATGATTTATCAAATTATTTTATTAATTTTGGTTCTTCAATAAAAACATTGTCAATTAAATTCTAACTTTTCGAAAGCTTGTCTTAAATTGGACATTAACTAATTTTATGTTGTTTGTATTAATTAGGATTATCTAAGTTTTAAATAACTTTGTCTTATTTTGGATAAACCATTTAGTATCTCATATTTCTCAAACCATTTAGGAGACTTGTTTCCAAAAACAACATTTTAAGATAATAAATCGGACATTACCTAATTTTTAGGTCATTTATCTTAATTAGGACATTATCTAACTTTTAGATATCTTTGTCTTAATTTGGACAAACTATTTGCTTGTAATATTTCATAAATCATTTAGGAAATTAGTTTCTAATTTTTCAAAATTTTAGTAATTGATCTATATTTAATTTAAATAAGAAAAAATTTTTTATACATGACCAATATTTATTATAATCTTATTAGAAGAAATCCAAAAGGAATCAGCATTAATCATTTAAATTCAATAATATCCAATTAAATAATTTAATAGGATGCAATTTCATGTTTATTACATTATCCAATCCATGTCTTAAATATTTTAAGAAATTATTACAATTAGATAATTAAGTGTTTGGTGATAATTAAGAGTTTTCATGGAACTTAATCTCTTAGAGAGGTCCCTAATTTTGCGCTAACTTTGCTAACTATTTAGCAAAATAATTTTTTTTATTTTGGATTATTCTGATCTAATCATATTAGATCTCAAATATTAATAAATCCTAGTTGGATTAAACTTCTTTAATTTCTTGAGGACGTGGCGCAAAACTAGGAGTTTGCTCCATAAGTGGCTATCATAAGCCATCCTAGTTCAACTCCATTGCCATTGTCTTTCTCCCACTAAAAGTCTGAAAATAACAACAAATTGCAGCAACTTATTGCTGCCATGGATGCTGCACCAAGGTTCCCAGTAGAAAGACAAAGTGCCACGAGATATCTGTGCACCTAGTGTACCTGATATGGCTCAAAATTTAAACGTTTTCAAATTGAATTTTAAAGAAAATTTCTAGCAAGTATTATTAACAATTCATGACATTTCATGTGGAAAAACATGGAAAAAGTTGCTGCAATAGTTACTAAAAATTTTAGCATAATCAAAACACCAAAATGAAGCTATGCTAGCACTAGTCAACACTAAACTGTTGGCTGATGACTCACCCATCAATTTAATTAGTAAAATCATATTTTAAATTAATTAATATTGAAAATAAACATGAATTAACATGGATAAAATGGAAAATTAAATAGAAACAATTTCTAAAATTTTCAATGCATGTAATGGATTAAAACAACATCAAAATAACCTAAAAAGCTAAAGACATCTTAAGACTTTAACCTAAAGTAATTAAAAAATTTTAATTATTTATTTAAGCACTTTAAAATGTGATTAAAGCCCAAAATTCCTTGTTGTCTCGATTTAAAAAATTAACAAAAAATAATTTTTTGAGAATTTTACCAAAACTGAAAGTCATAAATTAACACACAAATCAATAAGATTGATTATTATTAAAAATCGGCATGTTGACCACATGTAATCTGCAAACCTTAGGCTCTGATGCCACTTGAAGGGAAGCTTTGTGCTCATGCTTATCAAAAGAAACATAAAATATTTAATCTTAATTAAACATATGTAGTGCAGTTAACAAAGAAATACCTAGATTTTCTCAAGATCTTAGGTAGAAATGTATATGTGGTCGATTTTGGCAGTTTAGATCTGATAGAGATCTTATTTACTCAAAGATAGACCTGGCAATTCATGTATTCATGTCATGTTCGTATATTTTACTATATGATAATCGTATTTAAAGTTTTTTATATTTATATAAATTTTAATATATTTATAATTCATATTATATAGATTTTGTGAATAAATTCATGTCGTCTTTTATTTTTTTGATTTTATGCTTGTCATATTCATGTAATCATGTCAAATATTGGTAGGTCTACTCAAAGGCTCGTAACTTTGAATATATCAATCCCTGCACAATTTTTTTCACTGCTTGGTTACTTCAATCACTCTTTAAGGCCATAAGCAGCACAAACATCCTACCTCTAACAGTGATCTACACAGATGTATGTTGGAGCCTTCATGAAGTCAAGTGGTTCTTCGATGCTAGCTAGAAGGCTTCAGAAGCCTTAAACAAAAGGTAAGAGTAGGAGGCATAAATAAGACTCCTATGCTCGCAAACTATTTGAGTTCAACTCAAAAAAAATTTGAATTCAATTTGATAGTTGTTGAGCCTAACTAGAGCTATTGAGTGAGTTGAGTTCAAGTATCTTGTACTTGATACGAACGGTTTGCGTGATTAATCAAACTTTTTTATTTATAATATATATTTTTAATATTAATTTACTATTTTATCCTTAATATATATACACTTAGAAACCCTAAAACCTAATTTTTTTCATCCTTATTCTAACTAATGCCTCTTTCCTTCCCTTTCTTTTCCAATCCCATAACCCCACTTATGCCTTTTTATATTTTTTCTCAGAATTGTAACTTTTTTCTCTCTTATAAACTAGTTAGGTTTGTAGCTTTTCTTTTACCATTCCATCATTACTGTAAATTATTTATTTACAAGAGTCGAAGATCTCTTTTGTGTTGTCCGAATTCTAAACCTTAGGGATTTTGAACTTGAAGCAAGTTGGGCATATGTGAAAGAGGAATGGTCATAGCAAAAGGACAAACACTGAGATATTTCATCAGTCTTTTGTTAATTGCAGAGTATACCTAGATTTTTGTCTTTGTATAGTTTCTTGGTTGAGAAGTGTTGTTTGCCATGAATATGTTTAATGTTGTTTTTCTTTCTTTCAATTTTGTTGGATGTAGTTTTAGAGTGAAATATATGAAAAAAAAAGATTGAGATTTTTACTTTTGTTTTTAAAAATATTTAGTGTTTTTTGTTCATTGAAATAATAAGATTGATTCTTTTGTAAGGCCTTTTATTTTAGTTTTATCATTATATGATTTTAGGGAAAATCATAATTTATTAAATTTAATTCATATAACAATTTATATATGAATAAGTTTAATTTGAGCTTGACCTTGAACTTGAATTTAGTATGTAAATCGAGTAAACGGGTAGAAGACTTCGATTTTATCTAAAGTCAAGCTGGTGCCTGAAAACTAATATTCGATTAAGCTCTAGTCGAGTTTCAAGCCACAAGGTTTGAATTGAGCTCGAGTTTCTCAGTATTCGAGCTTTGCTCAACTTGATTATAATCGTAGTAGGATGCAGTTGCTTTCAGTCTCACATAATTGAGAGTAGTTCTAAGAAGCTACAGATAGTTGCAAGGATGTGATATAGGGTTACATGGAGGCTGTAGGGATGTGGCAAATGTAGTATTTTGCCTTCTATGGGTGACGACTACTTTCTCTCATTCTAGAAAATAATTTTTCTCACTTTTTTCGGAGCAAGAATGATTCTAGATCATCAAACATGAAAGTGGAGCATAAAGCTTTAAGAAGAGCTATGGTTTGTGCCAATCTGACTTAAAGATTTGGAAGAAATGATGCTAGGGTTTTATGAGACCCTAAAATTATATTAGTCACCTAAAAACTCTTATAAATGTACATTTATACAACTAAAATTAGGTTAGGTTTCACTAATGGGTCAGCCAAGGTTATTCTTACCAATCCCAATGGGTGGCACCATCTTTAGTGTTTCCATAAGGATCTAGGTAAAGCTCTTTTACCTTGTCCATATAGGACTAGGCTTAAGCATTAATTATTTAATATCTTCGTTTAATCCAACAACAATAGGGCCCACTAGTATTGTGCCTAACTCATATCAAGTCCAAATAGGATTTGTTCAAAACAAGGCCTATTTGACTTAATAATTAGGGCTTTGGGACCAATCTCTATTTACATATAAGAACATTTAATTTTCAATTAAATTTCTCACCTAAATAGCACAATTTTACTCTATGTAGATATTATTAAATAATAATCAAATAATTATTTTATTTGCCAAAAATAATTATCCAGCTCAAAACGAAGATATAGATATGATCTTAATAAGACATTCTTATCTTTACTGCCACATTAAGATATCTCTTATTAGATCTCACAAATCTAATTTATGTCTTTGATAATACTTAATTGAACTAATTTAATTAAGTTTTCTTTAATTAAATCATACTTAATTAAATATCAGTTTAATCTAATAGATATTCCTATTATGTGTGCATTATTAGATTTCCAACATATTGGCAATAAATATAATTATTCTCATTGATTACATTCATAAAACAAGAGCAGGATCTAGCAACCCATCATGAGCACCCAAATGTTGAAGAGTTAATATGACGTCGAAGAAAACTTTTAGTAACCAGCTTTGTAGTGTAAGTTCGATCCTTTCACCAACTATCCCAGAAAGACCATGAGCATGGTGTAGTGTCTACTAATGTATCAATCCATACTAGTTTCTATAACTTATGGTTAACCTCATGAATTCAGAGAAATAATTTCTCCTAAAGTCATCATGTGTCAGCCTATGACTTTATCAAGTTACCCAAAGCCAAGAACAAATGTGATATATCTTCAAAGTCACTTAGAGCAGTGAATCCTCTCTAGATCACTCATCTACCTTCATATAGTTCACGCTACACCCAAAACCTCTCTAGATCACTCATCTAGCATAGGCATCCCTTTATTGAGGATCCATTCACAATGGAATCAAAGCATGACCTCCCCATGTAGGATGACCTGGCATCTCAAGTTAGAGGGCTACATAACCAGCACATGAGAACATTTCTATAGACACTGAGTGACAATACCAAATGGAGTTCTCACACGGGCCATGTTTAATGAACTTGTTTCCATAAAACAAGCACCCATATGCCATCCCAAGTATCCCATACACTTCAACCTATGAAATCTATTGCTTACTTCACAAATAAGAAGGCATACCATGTGCTAGTCTTCGAGCATTGCCAATGCCCCGTCTTGGTAATAAAACCACTAGGAACTATTTTAGGAACATGACTTTAATGCATAAGGATCACATAATTGTAACTCATTACAATTCCTTTGCAAGACCAAATGAGTTCCATGAGCGTCATCCAATTAGTAGTTCATGATTATCAATCATACTACTAACATGAAGGAAAACCTTGTATTAATAAACTAAGTAATTGGTTTGTATTATTAACTGATATATATCTCATCCAAACTAATTGGCTCTAAGACATATACTAATAATTAAAGTACATAATCCAACAAATTATATAACCACAAATGTGAGTGAATCCCATATTAAATTTGTCCTCATAAGGGACTATTAATCATGTTTTATAAAACCAATTTCCAGCGAATGTTTAAGATCATGTCGTTCCATCAAGTTAATAAAGCAAAACAATCCTTGACTAAATAACTAAAAAAAAATTTTAGATTTATTGAACTTTTTTGATCAGATTTTTCTCTCTTTACTCTTACCAATATTTTATTAGGCTATGTCACCTCTACATCATGCCCACATGAGCTGAGAAGCAGTACTTATCCGAACATCTCTAATCATTTCTTAAGTTTTGACTCACAGAAAGATAAATGATGCAATCTTTGGAAAAGTAATAGATGAAAACATGATTTTTATTTGTTTTTACTCGCTTAAAGCATCACATTTTCCTTTCAAATTTCCTACCGTACATTTGGCCGACAATTCTCGGCAGCTTCGTGGAAATAGCGGAAGAGTTATTGTGCTTTAGCTAACGAGCATTGTTGTGGGGTTCACGCGGAGAACGTTGCTCTTTAGAAACAACAATTTGTCAATTAATTTTAAGTTGAAAATTGCGATATTGTCGTTTAAATGCTTATAGGTTTCCAATGAACACTAATTGGAAGAGCTGATATATATAGTGGACAATAAATTTTTTTTGTTATTGAGTATTTAATAATTTTTTTAAAAGAAATAATTAATCTTTTATGTAAATTAATATTTTTATTAGCTACCAAAATATTAGGTGAGCATCAAAACAAGCTAGTAGAATACTTTGATGAGAACAATTGAACGCACTTCAACCCTTCTTTATTTCAAATAAATCTCCTTCAATTGTTTCTTATGAACTCCAAGACTTGATTCCTTTAGACATGAGAATGAAAAAA
>JBBYHL010338720.1:0-17546 GCA_038381835.1 Adansonia madagascariensis
TAGTAGATTGTCTGTTCTGATAATAAAAACAAAACACTTTTTCACTCATGACATGTCCTTTTGTAGGTTGCTTTGGCATAAGATACACTAATGTGCTCTAAAAGGTGCTTTGACAACACTCAATAAGGAGGGGAGAGGTGAGGAATGAGGTCAATGGAAATTTTAGATGACCCACTTAAACAAAATTAAAAGCAAAAGCATTCAAGAGCTTCCTACTACCTTCCTGAGTGCAACTTAAGTACCAAACATTTTGAAAAGCACTGAAAAAATTAAATCCACTCCCTTATAATGCTTTGGCTTATTTTATTGTGTGAATATGCTTACTACTGTTTGACAGGTTTTAAAAATCTAATGCGCATATCTCAATCATCTAATTTGTTTGTAATCTTATACAAAAACATGGCTAAAATGCTTTAGTTTAAAGCTAAATCTGAACCTAATATCTAATTCAGTTAATTTATTGAGTGATTTTTATAAAGTGATATCCATCAAGTTTAATATTCAAATTTTAATATCTACAACTCTTTTCTGTATCTAAAGTTATAGCCTACTTCAATAAAAAAAAAACCTAAATCTAAGAGGTTAATAGAGGTTGGACTTTTAAAAAGGACAAGGATGAGTAAGGCCAAGAGAAAGAGCTACATATCATAAGTGAGGAGAAAGTATAGCAATTTTCAGAAATTAAGATTAGCAAGTTGCGGAGACAATTTTATGTTTGGAGTCAGCCATGTTCTCATTATGTTGTCAATTGATCATCAGATCATTAAGGAACTATAAGATTAGAGGACATTATAAAACAATTTGATCTCCTGTTTTTCATCCCAAGTTGTATTAAATATCTTTATCTTTCTTGAAATTTAACCGCATGAACTCTCTTTATATACATAGCAGCCTCTTCCTGTTTAGCTGCATGATGGATTTTTACAAAGATTGAGATAATTTTCTGTTCTTGCTTTTGAAGTCAACTCCAATGAAGAGTTTTCTTAGATAAATAATACAACTTGCAGTTTTAATTAAGATTTAAGATTGATCAAGAAATTATATACTATTCTTTCCTCCACTAGGGTTTTGTTTTGAAGATTGAGATTTGAGATCAGGGGGAACTTATCCTATTTTAGTTCTTTTTTTCCTTTGATAGTTGAGTGGAAGATGATTGAACCTGCATCTAAAAGCTTTCTTTCAGAGGAAATTTATGACTATAAACTATGTAATGAAGCATTGGTTTACTTCAATACTGTTCAGTGTTCAGTAGAAGCATTGGTTGAAGTTGGTTCAATTTGTGAAGCAGTTTATGATATGAAGCATATCAAATAATCCAGTAGGATTTTATATCAAACAATATCCACTTTAATGAGTCATGATTTCACTTTGAATCCTAGTTATTAGTGTTTAGATAAACCACTTGAATCCTAGCTATAATCTGGACAGTTCCAAGTGCAGTAATCTGCTAGCTTCTCCTCTACAATTTATCGAAAATCCTTGTAGATATTCATGACATAATATATAAATTATAAAGAGTCAAATCATCGTCCCATTGCGATATGTGTGACTTGTAGAGGACCATGGACTGCTTCAATCTTAATATGAAATTTTCTTTAACAACGGATTCTTTCAGAATCATCACTGTCAAGAAAAAGAAGATTCATGGGTTCTGTTGTTATTATCAATAACCTAGTTGTCTATTACTCAGGTGTTGTGATGATTTGGATTTGTGGCTTGTTAACTTTATCAACAACGGCTCTTCTCTTTTTTCTTCTTTGGTTTTGCCAGAATATTGGATTTTGTTCATGCCCCAAAGTTGAAGTTGACTTTTAACTTGATAATGATTCTTCAGAACAGAGAAAAAAAAAAGGAAAAAAAGAAGCCAGAAAGCTCTTGGATAAGCTTTGCTCGGAGATGGTGGTAAATCGTGGTGTGTCAACACATCCCCACTTGCATTTTAATGCTAAGGGAAATGTTAATCGGTGGCAGGCAATTTCTTAAAATGGTATTAAATAATCATTTTGTGTTTATAGGCGTTAAGAAGCTGCTAATACAAAATTCTAGTTTTGTATCTCAACTGTTAACAATCACAACTTATTTCCATCCATTTTCCAGCTTTTACTGATAGTTACATAAAGCTCTTCCAGGATGCTTATGCAGTATCCTGGAGACTTATCTATAGGATTTGATGTAAAGACCTTAATTTATTTCCCACAATTTTGAGATTGGGAGCTAGAAAATCTGCGGTTTAATCGAAAGGCTTATCGACTGAATCAACTAGTGAAAAATGAGAGAATAGGCTGAAACCAGGCTTATTTAGAGATGGGGTAAAGAAAATGGATAAAAACAGGCATATACTCTATGGACCTATCAGCAATATGAATTCACTTGATGAAAAAAGAAAAAGAAAAAAAAAATAAAGGACATTGAAGAAGATCAAACCAAATCTTGGTAAGGTTGGCAAATGATATATTCGAGATGCTTAAAATATTATTTACTTACTGCATGCATTTCTCCAACTGATATGATTCTTGAAGCCAATTTTCAAAATCATGAACTTTACCAAAAGGATAGCTAGAGAATCATCAAACTTGCAACATTTTGTATTACCAAAAGCATAATGTACGGACAGTTAATTGATTGTTTCATCTATCCTATTGATGGTCCTTTTTCCTTTTTCCTTTTGTTTTTACGTGGAAAATGAAAGTAACACGAGCTTTTAGCTGTTTCACTTTCCTGTTCATGTGATTGAATTAGTTGCGAAAGCACAGCATAATGATGAACTAAGACCGGCAATTGAATTCTAATTTGAACAGGCACTGAAGAGCTTAAGGCCTAATAAGGAAAAGGAATGGATTTCGTATATAGTAACATGAAGCGCCGAAAGCTTTGTATCTCAATGGGAAAAAAAGAAAGAAAAAGCTTTCAAATTAAAAAAAAAAAAAAACTGATGCGCTATCTTCAGAGTGGCGCCAGAAGGTTTACAGATCGTGATATGATATTCCTGGCCACGTGATCGATAAACTTTGAAATTTAACCTAGCCATGTTGTTAGAGAGGCTTTTCTACCTGCATAATTTCTAGCTAAAAAGTGATCACGTACATCATATAAGTTTCGACATTATTCACCCTAGTCCAAGACAATATGCATGCCAACTGGTTTCACTTTTTAAGCAGTGCAAAACTATAGATATACAGTTTCGCGATTAAACTTGAATGTCATCCTTGAATTAATCACAAATCGGACAAAATATGGTCTTAAAATTTCAAGATTTTCTTGAAGGACCAAAGAGGCATTTTTTTACACTACTGTATCTGCGGCTCCAAACTGTGATTTAATTTGTATTGAGGAATCAAGTCCAATTATTCTCATTACTGATGGGTGCAATCCTTAGTTTGCTTGTTATAACAAAGTGTACGTATGGGGATACTTGTCACATCTTTTCAAAGTTTTTCAGACAAGGGAAATTCCAAAAGATTAGGTCAAAGTCTGTCCTCATAGTTACTTCCATGTTTTCAAAATGGCTAGACCTATTTCCTATCTTTTTCTTTGCATGCTGGTATAACATAAGGACCCCCACCTTGGAGTTTCTTGGGTCTATAAAAAGCTGTTTGTATCGGGGAGAGTTTTAAAGGGTAGATTTGTCAGTCGGGAATACACCCAAAGGACAACTATGTATTTTCAGTAAAGCTAAGGGTCACCAATTTATTCTCCATCAAACTTTAGAAGAAAAAGAATCTAGCTAATAGCAAATATATTCTCTCTCTCTTCTAAATGCATATTTAAACCCTCACCTCAGGCTGAAGCTTCTCATGGAAAGCCACAAAAAACTCGTTTCCTTCACAAAAAATGGCAACCATTCAATCCAAATACAACAAAGCTTTCTTCTTCAACTACCTCCATTCTCTTTCCCAAACCCCTCATAGGCTTAGAAAGAGAATGCTAGCCACATGGACCCCAGACCAAGAGCTTAATCAAGTTAGGCTAAGGTCTGGTGCTGATATGAAGAGGAAACTTCGGTGGTATGATTTAGTAGCTCTTGGTGTAGGTGGAATGCTTGGCGTTGGCGTCTTCGTCACCACTGGCCGTGTAGCCCGCAATACCTCCGGTCCTTCAGTCTTCATATCCTATATCATTGCTGGAATATCAGCACTTCTCTCTTCTTTATGTTACACTGAATTTTCGGTCCAGATTCCTGCTGCTGGTGGTGCCTTCAGTTACTTGAGAGTGACTTTTGGTATATATCATTACATTATAACACTTTTTTTTCTCCATTCTTGATTGAAAAATGATTATTAATATAGCAGTATATCACCAACTCCTCCAATTCCCATTCGTAGGAGAATTTGTGGGCTATTTCGCTGGAGCAAACATACTAATGGAGTATGTATTATCAAACGCCGCGGTGGCAAGAAGTTTTACGGAGTATTTATGCTCAGCCTTTGGAGTAAGTGATCCCAACTCCTTGAGAGTGGAAGTTCATGGATTGCTGGAAGGCTATAACAAGTTGGATTTCATAGCTGTTGCTCTTGTTCTTATTCTCACTCTCGGTCTATGCCGTAGGTTTGATCTCTTACTAACTTTCTGTTGTTGTGTACTTCAAAGTTCTTAAATATGTTTTTGCTACTATAATCTTATGGCAGGCACGTTTTGTAGCTAGGTATCTCTTTAACAAGAGAGTGAAGTGGGGCATTCTATATTGATCAACTTGTATCTCACATTTGTGTTTAACGTATATTTAAATATGAATATAAAAATATGATTTTCAAAGATTTTTTAAATATATAAAAATTTTAAAAAAATTAAATATACTTATATCTTACGCTCACATTGATATTCAATATTCACATCCGAGTGCTTGTGATATAGCGGGCATTCATTATAATTATCTGTTTATTAGTGCCTTGAATAATTGGGTTTGGTTATGTCATCGGATCCATGCTCACGAACAAAATATTTATCATTTGTTCACTATTAATCAATTGATCATTTTTTGTTTCTATTATGATCAAGCTAACAATTACTATACACATTTTATTATTGTTTTTTTTATTCATGATTGTTGAAGACAATAGAAAAAAAAATTGTTATATTGTTGTTTCAGTGGATTTTGAAAGTGATGGATGTTCCTCTTATTTGGGATTATGGCAGTACAAAGGAAAGCTCAATCTTGAACCTTATTATGACAATCTTTCATGTTGTTTTCTTTGGATTCATCATAATCGTGGGTTTCTACAATGGGAGTGTCGGTAACTTGGTGAAACCAGGAGGACTAGCTCCTAACGGTGTTAGAGGCGTTCTTGATGGAGCAGCCATAGTTTACATCAGCTATATTGGATATGACTCAGTTTCAACGTTGGCTGAAGAGATCCAAAACCCTTCCGTAAGCCTTCCGGTGGGGATCGTCGGTTCTGTTCTTATCGTCTCGGGACTTTACTGCCTCATGGCCTTGGCTTTGTGCATGATGGTTCCCTACAATCAGGTCAACATTATCATCTAAACACTCGAGATCAAAACAAAAAACTAATCAAAATCCTGAAGTATAAATAATTAATTATAATGGCATTTATTTTTGAAATGATGTATTACAGATAGCTGAAAAGGCATCTTATTCAATGGCTTTCCAAAAAATTGGCTGGAAGTGGGCAGGGAATGTTGTTGGGGCAGGAGCAAGCTTGGGGATAGTAGCTTCTCTCTTGGTTGCCATGTTAGGACAAGCCAGGTACTTGTGTGTTATAGCAAGGGCCAGGCTAGTTCCATCCTGGCTATCTATGGTGCATCCTTCAACAGGCACTCCATTGAATGCCACACTCTTTTTGGGTATGTAAATTTTTTTCCCCAATTTTTAACTTCATTTATCAACCTTTTTATGTTATAATATTAACTTCTTAACATTTCACCAATAAAAAAATCCATGACATGGAAATGATAAAGTATAATTGGGAAGTGCTTGACAGTTGCTAAGCCTATCTAGACAATTTCTTTTTGGTGATATTTCTAGGTAAATTTTCTCCTTTATGTCCAACAGCCCCTTAATTCCCATTTCCCTTTTACCCTTTTATTTTGTTTTTTTTTTCCTTTATTTTTTTCTTTTGTAGAAGAAGGGGTTGGTGTGGGATACAATGGTAGGGTTATTCACCATGAAGTCTTGATTAGTTTTATGTCTCTTCATTCACGTTTAGACTAGGGAAAAAGGACTAACAATGGAAGACATTCTTGATTGCATAATAAAACTATATTCAAGTGAGCAATTTTTTTTATATGAAAGAAATTATTATTTAAGATCGATTTTTAAACTTGTTAAATATCATTCTAGAAAATAATTACATGAATTAACTGATTTAAAATTTCGATTATATATATATATATATATATATATATATATACATTTTGGAGCACAACTAGTTTCCAGCTTTAATTTCCTTCTCTTCTAACTTAGCTCTTTCAGTTCCCTAAAAGGTTGATTCATTTTATACAGTACTCACCAAACATTTAAAAATCACACTGCCAACATGTCTGTCGTAGGTAGATTTTTTCTCCTTAAATTAATGAGGACACTTGCAATAACATATAAAAATAATAAATTTATATCATTCACTATAGTAATTGAGTGATTTTAGGGAGGGAAAAAGTTAAAAGAAATAATAAAGAGAATTGATCTGTCTTCATGATGTAGGGCTTTGCACAGCATCGATAGCACTCTTCACAGACTTGGACATAGTGATTGAAATGATCTCAATCGGCACACTATTGGTGTTCTACCTGGTGGCCAATGCTCTCATATATCGAAAATACGTGATAAAAAGCAGAAATCCACCTTCACTCACACTCTCCTTCCTCTTCCTCGTTACAGCAACCGCAATAGGCTTCTCGATATCATGGAAACTCAAGCAGCAATGGTGGGGTTTACCTGTATTTGGTGGGATCATGATCACCGTTACCGCCTTGTTTCAGTACATGGTGCCTTGCGTAGGGCAGCCTAGTGAGTGGTCGGTGCCATTCATGCCATGGCCGGCTGCCATTTCTGTTTTCCTTAATGTCTTCCTTATGACCACACTAAAGATGCTCGCATTCCAAAGGTTTGGTATTTGGGCAAGTTTGATAACCGTATTCTATGTATTATATGGAGTTCACTCAACTTTTGAAGCAGAAGAGATTGAGACTGAGATGGCTGTTAGTGAAGTGCCAAACCCATCTATCGGGCTAATTAAGCTAGATGTTTAACAATTTAATTAAGTTCAATCAAAACTAGAAAAATAAAAAATCAAGCTTCTTCCTATTTTCCTTCTTTTTTTTTTTTTTGCTGCTAATTACCTTCCTATTTTTCAATGAATTAAGCTTTTCTTTATTTTGTGTCCATATCCAAATTCCATAAAGCTCTTTTAAGCCAACTCAAAGTCTAAGATAACTCCATTTCAAAGAATTCAAATATTGAGCATGATATTAATGATTATCAAAAGATCACCAACATGATAAAATCATTATTATTATTATTATTATTATTATTATTATTACATCTTTTATTTTCATTTTCTCTCTTTCATCTATGTCATGTTGTTGATTCCATCATCCATTATAAGTAGGAGTTATATTCTTCGAACGCGAGAATAAATATAATATGTTTGATATATATATATATATATAATTTTTTTAAAAAAATTATACATTTGAAATGTCATACTTATGTATTCTTATTCAAACATGTGTTGACTATAAATAATAAATATAATATAAAAAAATAAAAATTTGATTAATTCGGGTAGTCAACTTATTTATTTATTTATTCTTTCATTTAGTAGCTGATCCAAAATGACTACGTTGTCAGCTTAAAATAGACATTTTTCCATTGTATAATAAAAGGAATGATTATGTAATACAGAACAGAAGAACCAAAAGCTTGAAAAAGAAATGACATGGTCGACATAACACATACACTTCCCAGCACCTGCAGCAGGCGAGTTATTTAAGTTAACTATTTTCACTGCTGGATGCTAGCGGCCTTTAATTCTTGGTGATATCCCTGCCGCCGCCGCCATAATCAAAGCTGTTCATTGAAGCAAAGTCAGGATTTAAATTTTTTTATTAAAATTTAATTTAACATAATATAAATGTTTAATATTTAAATTTTAATAAAAACTTTTATTAATTGAATAATGATATAAATGAAATAAATTTTTTTTTAATAAAAAATCTTATTTTTAAACACAATTCAATTGAAATCATATGAGTTATTCAAACTTTAAATAGGTATAACCATAATCTGAATAGAAAACAGCCACTATACTACATGCATGTTAACGATGAAACTCATTCTTTATTATTTAAAAGAAACAGCAAGTTTGATTATGATTATAAAGCGTATGCAACTTCGTTAAATATCAATCTTCTCAGATTAAGTTTGCCATATATTCTATTATAGAAGACCTTAATAGAGCTACCTTGCTAGTGGCTTCTTCCATGAGACAAAACAAGTAAGCAATCCTGATCGAACAACAGCCATCATAGACCATTAATTTAACCAGTCGAGAACGTACTGAAAACTGTATAATTTTTCAATGATAAGAAAAGTATTCATACGAACATTATATGCATATATTACTGTAGGGGATTGCATAATGTTGTAATCATCATACCAAAGATTATTTCACATTCTCGTCTTCGTTGGCATCCTTGAATTTGTGTAAACGTTGGAACAGGCTATTATTACTTGTGCATCTCAATGACTATTTTTTATTTTATGAAATAACTATATGATGTCGCGATATTTGCTAGCGTTTCGGCTCCAAGCAATGCCAAGCACACAACTTAAGCAACTCGGAATTTAAACGTGAATTGATGACACTAGAAAAAAAAATTATTGTTTTCGCAAATGTCTCTAATCAAACGTAAATACTCTGTTATACTTAACGGAAGGATAAAAACACTTTAAAGGAAAAAAAAAATGCGAAGAAAGAAGAATGTGTACCCCACAATCAAATTAGACTGGATATGCATCTTCCCTTTCATGATTTGGTAATGATTTTGGTTTATCCTAAGCTTGTAAGGCGAAGTTTATATGCTCAGAACGGACATCTTAAATAGTAAAACTTTATCATTCATACACGAGTGGCATGTCTCGTGCTTTTTCATGAGTTAATCATGTAAATATACGCACAAAACAAATTATTAAACATGTGAAGATCTTAGATAGTAATACGACACGTGTATTATACGTATCATGTTGATCACATCTACTGTTCATTAAACTGTTTTAGTATTTATTAAATGGTGTTGTCTTCATGTCAAGTTTTCGTATTGCATCCAAAATGGCAAGATCGACTAAGAAGTATATCATCCAGGCACTATAAAAATGCAAATAAAGAAGAAAAAACATTGAAGTACACTCCTGATCCTGAAACTCTCATGCTGCATACCATGTTCCAGGTATAACAAACACCCATGATCTTCAAACATTTAACATCGATGCATCCATACATAACAATAATAATAATAATAATAATAATAATAATAATAATAAAAGATAAAATGCAATCTCCGAGTGCTGCTTTCTAAGATGAAACAAAAATAGAAGGCATGCACAAATACAGCATTACATGTACCCTATGCAACATAAAATGTAGAAGAAATGTGAATTTCACATAAATCTAGTCATGACTCACGCAATCTATAAAAGAATTGAATTGCATTTATTAAATTCTATTTAAGGAAACTAAATCATGTTGTTAATGTCATAATACTAAAAGCAGGATCGAAAGCCATATTCACAGTGAACAGATCAAGTGATATACACTGGCAATTATAAGAGACAATATCCTTCTTTAAATTCCTCTTAATTTTGAATTAAAAAATGAAAATCAATCTGAGTTGTTTTGTTTCCAAGAACATTTGGCGAACTTAAAATATAATGTAAATGTAACTACGTTAAGTAAAGTAAACTATCCGAACATTAGGTGACACTGTATCTACCTTTTTTTTCCTCAATCAAATTATCTCCTTGCCATTCTTCAATCCCATTTCCTTTAACATTAGGGAACATCAATGACGGCTTCTTTTTCCTTATCTTATTTTCCAACAATGCATTTGAAAACACATCCATGATCTTTTGTTGCGACTCGAGTATCATCTCATTATGCTTCATTTCCATCTCCATTCTCATCTTCTCAATTTCCTTCACCATCTCTATCTTCATCTTCTCTATCCTCACAAACCCTTCAGCCAACAACTTAATCGACGAAACGATCTCCTCAACTGGATCCATACCCCTCTTGACTCCAGCACTAGCATTGTTTCTTCCAAGCCCTGGCCTTGAACAAGAAGCAACTTCATTCCAACCCCTACAGTCACCACCTGGGTCAAGGCTCCTATCAACTCCACCGCATTTCTTTCCATGAAAACCTTGAGGCACTAAATCCCAACAACCTGGATCTCTTGCTCGAAACCCCATTACTTCATCAATGCTATAATCTTCTGAATCATCATAATTTGGATTAGGACAACCATAATTATTTGGTTTGAATCCCAGGTTCACAAAACTCCTCCTATCACCTAAGGTCTTGAGAGGAAACCCTCCAAGACTATCAACACCTTGACCAAAACTATGATCAAAATCAACCATTGAATCATAGTCATCCCCAATTCTACCGTTACTCTTAAATTTTTTAATTCCTTGAGCCACAAAATCCCTATTTTCCTGCCATTTCACCCCATTCCCGCCTCCAAATTTGTGATCAAAATCAAAACTTGAATCACACCCACCTCTAAATTCATGATCAAAACCTAGATTAGACCCAGAATTCCTATCAATATTTTCATGCTTCTTCGATTTCAAGCAAAACTTATCAAATACACCGACTTTATGATCAACAATATGATCTTGAGCCTCAGATGCAGCAACCGACGTCGATGCAAAATGCATAGAATCAAGCAGAGGATACAAGTCCCAAGAAGAAGAGAACTTGCCCGGATTTTCAAGGCTCCGCTGCTTCTCGGCACGGTACCGTTTCCTCAGCTTCTCGATCTTATGCCGGCACTGAACTGACGATTTCGTGGTCCCAGGATCAGAGGCGGAGGAGACGGCGTCCGCCACGGCGTCCCAATCCGACGCTTTCAGGTTCCCACGTCGAAGAGCGAACCATTTGTCCTTGTAAGCCTCAACCAACGCCAGAGTTTCCACTTTACTCCAGCACGGCGGAGGCACCCGCCGTGTCACGGTAGCGGAGGAGGATTGCGGAAGAGGAAGAGAAGCTGGAGTTGACATAAAGGTAGAGAACGTGGCTGTGGGTGTAGGATAAAGAAAAGAGAAGGAAGCATTTGTTTTTCGAGGATTTCAAACAAAAAGGGGGTGCTATGAAAGCGTTTAAAGAGGGCGAAAAGAGCCGAACTGGGGGCGGTTGGTTGGTTAATTGGGGCTGCCAGACGAGTGGGGGCGGCTATCGTGCGGGATGGGCGGGTGCACGCGACAGCGAAACACGTAAGGACTTTTTAACGTTGAGTAGAACTGTGGGAATGCAAGAGTCCGGCACTAAACACGCAAATGAAGTAGTTAATGCCAAACTAATCAAGGTGGCTGAGGTCCCCGTCAAAGGGACAAAGAGCGGGGTGTTGCGTTGAACTTGATGTGGCTCCTGATGGTGGTTGCGGTGCCAATCTGAAAATGAAAGGTCTTGGGCACTCGGTTGGTTGAACTTCGATTGGATGATTGTAAAAAGTGGTCTGAATCTTTTGGACCTTTTAGTATGAACAGTGGACCGAGATTGATAAGTAAAAATGAATCAAAATTGGGCTTAAGGGCTCATCTTTCAGGATCCACTTGTTCACAAGTCCCCAACACCCTAGCTTTTCAAGAAGCGAAAATTTAAGGGTGAAAATATCATTTGGCGACTTGATTCCGATGGGCAATTGTAAATGGAATTTTGCCATTGTCTCGATTTAATTTCGGGTGAGTGAAAACTAATGGACTTGTACAGTAAAACCTTGACGAAATGGTATCACTTCGCCGAAAAGCCCTTAGATTAATTCCTCCATGACTAACCATTAATTATATTACTCTTATTTAATTTAATATGACATGTTCTCGACGTAAATATATTTAAATTTTTAATATATTTAAATAATTATATCTTATATATATATATATATAAATATGACAGATATAAATGTTAATATAAAAAATTACCGGGCAAGCATCAACATTGCACTCTCAAAGGTTGTGGATCCAGCAGTGATCTTGCATTTAGATATTGATCCTTATGGCAAAATCCATCCATAATCTATATTATCTTCGTTAATAAGTGAAATTACCATGATGAACCTTGGTCCTCAGTGGAAATTAGCTCAACATTACTGAAGCTTTTTTATTTTTACTGTCTTCTATGATAAATGTGTTTCAAATCATGCTCTCCAGCCAGATATCATCACACCAATTAAGTCAAGTCGTAAGCAGAAAAATGAAGTCTTAGCGAATCCACATAAACAATACATTTCTCAATTATTGAAGTTTAAGCAGGGGATGAAAAACGTGATCCATGCTCATTGGGACCATATATAGTCATTAAATGGATTTCATTAAGTGCTTATTCAGTCATTCATTCACTGCTGCAAAAGATGACTGATCCAGCCACTCTTTAATGAGAGTGAGTTGGCAAAGCCACAATAAAAGTCGCGCAAAATTCAAAAGGAGAAAAGTTGATGGGACAACTTCATGGTAATTTACGTTATCTTTTGCATTAGTTTCTGGATATTTTATTCAACTATCATTTTCTGCACAGATTAAGGACAAGAGAATTGCATGTACTACGTATAGAAGAACAAATACGTATTAAGAATCAGAATAAAGAAAGCAGTCATTTTGTGTCTTAAAGGTGCCAGCTTTTGGAAATTCAGGATAGATGGTGTTAAAATACGTAGAGAACTTGGATTGATTGGTGAATGATAAGACAATGGCAGCCAGCTCGAAAAGGGGCCAGGGAAAAGAAGAATCTTAAAGTGAGAGCATTTCTCTTGTTTACTTTGTTTTTTTGCGTGGCCATTGTTTAGTCAACTGTCATTTTCTAATGCACAGTTTGCTATTTGCAAACTGTCCCTTATGCACATCTTCGCAGAAAGTATTATCAAAGACTCTCTCCTATTATTGTTGTTTTCCTTGGCTGGTTAGACCAGAATACAGCAAAAAAAACATCTCTATTTTTGCTGGATCAAAAGTGGGCTAATGGATCAAAGATTGCTCAAGGCAGCAAGATCAGGTGATATTAATGTAATCAAGCAACTGGCTGATGCTGAAGGCAACATCCTTGGTGGAACAACGCCTCAAGGAAACACTGCTCTTCACATGGTTGCAAGATTCGGGCACGAGAATTTGGTACAAGAGATAATGAAACGGCAACCTAACCTTGTCCTCAAGAGTAACCTCAAAGGTGAGACCCCGGTTCATGTTGCAGCCCGGGGTGGACACTGGCGAATCGTTATATTATTCAGAGATTCTGTACAAGGCTCCAACGACGTTTACATTGCAAGAATCAGGGATAATTTTGGTAACACACCCTTACATTGTGCTGTGAGAAATGATCATTATTTGGTGGTCTGGAGATTGGCAGATAAAGACCGGGAATCATTGGAGTTGGTTAATGATGCTGGGGAATCCCCACTGTCGATTGCTATCGATCTGAAGTTAACAGTTACTGCAGAGGCAATCATCGGTTTAAATCGATCCACTCTTGACTATAGAGGACCCAATGGCCAAACCCCTTTGCATTGCGCTGTCATAAGGCGTGATTTACGTAAGGATTTCATTCCAACACTTCAATACCTATTTCTATTTTTTCTTAATAGTCTTTTATTAACTTTAGAGAAAACAAACGATATAATATAATTAAAAAATATCAAAATAATAATAATCTTAATAATATTTCATATAAAATTTGTTAAAACGTTTTGCGAATACATATTAAATTTGTTAAAGAATTTAGCGAATCAACATAAAATTTAGTATAGGCTTTAGCGAAGTAGGATTAACTAACCGCTTTAGTAAATTCTACGTGTATACATAAGTGAATTTAACTATTTCTCGCTAGTCAAAGCAATAGTAATTCGGTAATTTGTTTTAAATTAACATTATTTTAATAATTTATTTAAAAATCAACAATAGTTTGATTCATTTGCCCTTTTTTTTTACTCAGACTCAGATAAGTATCTGATATAAGTATATATCTGATACAGGTATGCTTAACTTTTATAAACTTTTTCATATATGTGAAAGACCGTATCTCTACACTTATATCCGAGTATATATTAGACATGAGTATTTTAAGAAAAATTAAGAGTATGATAGGGTTTTTTTTCACGAAAATGGAAGTTTTTAACGCAATTTTCCATATTTAATTTTTATGCTATGAAATTCAGACATCATGCGTAAAATGCACATCAGAAAACCAAAACTCATAAAAATGCAAGATGAAAAGCAGAGAACTCCCCTTCACTATGCTGCAGCCTTGGGTGAATATGAGATAGTCAAATTGCTGCTAGAATGGGATCCCTCAGCTGCATATCAAGGAGATGACAATCAACAAATTCCCCTTCATTTGGCAGCCGAGAATGGCCAAGTAAACTTGTTAAAAATATTGCTTGATCCGTGCCCGGACACAATCGAGTTGATGGATAATGAGCAACAAAATATCCTCCACCTTGCAGCCAAAAATGGAAACATCGATGCAGTCTCGTTTATTTTGAAGTTGCCTGAAATGGAAGACCTGGTGAACGCTAATGATGTGAACGGAAATACTCCATTGCATCTTGCGGCGAAGAATTTCCACAGTAGCATTGTTTACATTCTAACAAGAAATGCGAAGGTGGATATTAGGGCAATTAACAAGTTGAATGAGACTGCCCTAGCTGTTGTGCAATCATCTGATGATCATGGAATGGAACTACAAAAGGTAAACAAAAAAAAAAAAATGCTAATCTTAACCCAGATATCAGAAGGACGACGAGCAAATTACTACTATTGTTAAATGTTATTTATACTACTGTACTGAATATATATTACTTTTATTGCAGCACTTGACATTGAAAGCACTAAAGAGATCTTTCGCAAAGCGAGCTATTAATCCCAAAGATGTTGTTGATAATGCAGAAGTCCGTTATGTTGAAGTAGAAAGAGGTGGTAAGAAAAGTAGAGAAATGGCTCAAATAATTTCGGTGATGGCAACGCTAATAGCTACATTCACATTTACTGCTGCCTTCACCATTCCTGGAGGGTTTATAAATGAGGGTCCAGACGAGGGTATGGCAACATTGATTAGAAAATCAGCTTTTAAAGCCTTTGTCATCACCGACACCATTGCAATGACTTCATCCATGACAGCTGCGGTTATGGTTTTCTGGTCATCTTCTCGTCGCAGCAGCGAATCGTTTATGGATACACTCCCTTTCGCCATTGGATTGACATGGGTTGCACTTGTTGCGATGGCACTAGCATTCGTTACCGGGTTGTTTGTCGTGTTGGCCAAGACCCTGTGGCTTGGTATAGTGGTTTGTGTCATCGGTTGTGCTGCACCTGCCATTCTTTACATATTTGCTCCTCTGTTCCTTCTTGTGTTTGACCGATTGTCCTCCACTCGAGCTCGTCGGCGTAATATTGTTGAAGATAATCCATTTTTGTTTGTATTCCGATTAGCGAAGATGATTTCTTAAATGTTTTGGGAACTTTGTGAAAGGCTTTAATTAAACTTGAGCACTTAAATTTTCACTTTTTTTTTTTTTTTGTCTAAATAGCTGTCAGCCAACGTTGCTAAGTGGCTTGGGAAATGCTTTGAGCTTTTGGTTTCTTGATATTGCTGCTTGTATGTGTAGTCAAAACTTGGAAGTTCAATCTAATATTTGGAATTCTAATTCCCCACTGATCTTTTTTTCTTGGAATATGGAACAGATCAAGCAGCAGCCTAGCGCAGGTATCATCGGCCAAGAATATGGCATTTCCGTTAAGCTCGGCTGATAGTAATGGGCACGGATTGATTATCGGATCGTGAAACAGGGCCTTTGCCCAAATCTGAGTGTGGGAAGTGGCAAATATCATTTTAGCTATTAGCTGATTAATGAAGGGAGATCAAGTATCCTAAGAGTTGTCGTGCCCTAACGAGCTAAATGGCTTTAGAACCCTGAAAAAAGATCCAGTTAGTTGCAAACTCTTAAAGTCCGATATTGTAGTTTAGACTGCGGAAGTGTGAACCGACTGTAGTCTCTGTTTAAGGAACCTGTCCTCGAAGATCAAACATCATATTAATGGATTTGTTGGTTCGATTTGCAGTTAGTAGTTTCAGATCATCTTGGAAACATCTTTGAATCGAGAGAGATTTTGCATAATACAAACGATCAAAAGAACCCCAAAAAAAGTAGGATCCAATTAGGATTAAAGGGGTTTTGAACCCGACGTGAATCGAACACGCAACCTTCTGATCTGGAGTCAGACGCGCTACCATTGCGCCACGGATCCAGGATTACTATTTTATTTTTTTTTAAGATATCATCAGATAGATCTTAATTCAATAGTACCAAGATTGATGTGAACTATGAAATATTATGTGAAAGAGTTTCCCAACTTGAGTAGCAAGTGGACTTACCCATTAATATGTCTTTAGTAAAAGCAAAAAGAAAATTGGATTTTTCCTCCCTTGACTTGAGTCTTCGCCATGTCAAGTTGCAGAGGAATTTAAGAAGTAATGAACAAGTTATGAATCATGATCTATGCTTCAAGTTTGATTAGTCTTTTTTTATATTTAAGTTAGGTTTTTATTTTTAATTAATACTAATTGATTTTATATCAAACAATTAATAACTTTATTTTTTTAAAAAATAAAACACTACTTTTTATAGGTATTTTTCCTCATTTTAAAAATTGATATGTGTAGTTGTGCAATTTCTTTTTCTTATGATCTATTTTTCTCATTTATTTGTTTCACTCAAAATGTACAACTTTATAATGGAGTACCATCTGAAAGTTATTGTAAATACACATCTCTTTTCTTTTTGTTTTTCCTAATTTCAAAGTGATTTAGCTTTCAGGATTTGAAAATACTTCCTAAATTCGACTATATCTTAATTAAATGATAACCAAGATTTGTGTGGATTATGAGAGTGAATGAACTATGAAAAGTTAGGTGTAAGAGTTTCCCAGGCTTGGGACAATTAAAGCAAGTCGACTTCCCTTTTAAAAAATTAAAGTGGCTTTAGTAAACCAAAAAGAAAATTGGAAAAAAAAGTTTTCCTTGATTATTAGGTCTTGGCAAAGTCACCTTGGAAAGGGTTTTGAGAATGAATGCATAATCATGAACTATTTGTAAGTAAATTCTACTTTTGAACTGTTATTAGGCCTGTATGAAACTAATTAAAGTTCATCCATTACGGTGTACCAAATTTCATCGTATTAATCTATTACTTGTTTCTATTTTATTATTAATTAATTAATCAACCAATAGTCTTGAAAATTGCTAAGTGATTTTACATTTATGTTTGATATCTTCTATTATTGCTATGTAATTTTAAGTTAAATGCTTTATAAAGTTTCAAGAATT
>JBBYHL010338938.1:0-10827 GCA_038381835.1 Adansonia madagascariensis
CACTGTTACATGTCATGATCGCACCATGGCCTTTTTCTATATGGGATATGGATGTCATCAGACCCATTACTCCTACAGCATCAAACCGGCATCGTTTCATCTTGGTGGCCATTGATTATTTCACCAAATAGGTGAAAGCTGCTTCTTTTACAAATGTCATAAAATTAGTGGTGATGAAATTTCTAAAGGCCAATATCATTTGTAGATTCAGGGTCCCTGAAAGAATTAGAACAGAAAATGCCTCCAACTTGAATAATAAATTGATGATGGATGTCTGTACGCAGCTTAAAATCTCTCATCACAATTTAGTCACATATCATTTGAAGATGAATGGGGCTGTAGAAGTTGCAAACAAAAATATTAAGAAGATTATGGGAAAAATGGTGAAGGCTTATAAAAACTGGCATGAGAAGCTTTCGTTAGCTCTCCTTGCTTATCAAACCTCAGTATAGACCTCGATTGGGGTAACACCTTACTTATTGGTGTATGGCACGCAAGGGGTACAACCAAATAAAGTTAAGATCCCATCACTTTAAATATTAATGGAGGCCAAATTGGAAGAAGCTGAATGGGCATGAGATCACTATGAACAATTGAACTTTATTAAAATAAAAAGGTTAAAAGCAATCCAGCATGGGTAAATGTACTAGAAAAGATGATGAAGGCCCATGATAAAAAGATTCATCCAAGATAACTTCATGAAAGAGAACTGGTGCTGAAGAAAATCCACCCGATACAAAAAGATTTACGAGGTAAATGGGCACCCAATTGGGAAGGGCCTTATGTAGTTTGCAAGGCATTCTTAGGAGGCACATTAATCCTTGCCGAAATGGATAGAGATGTCTTGCTAAACCCTGTCAAAGCAGACAGTGTAAAAAAATACTACACTTAAAAAAATAAAAGAAAAAATAAACAGATAAAAATGAAAAAAAATAAAAAATTAAAAAAATAAAGAAAACAAAAATCGAATAAAAATTTGAATAGGGCATTCCATTAAAGGCAATACAAGGGGGAGGCTTCGAGTTAAAAACCCGAAAAGATGGCTCGAGCAAAGAAAGAAATGATCAAATGTAGGCATGATATGATCAACCGCATCTCTAAAAGATAGATCTATGTAGAAGTAGATATTATGTTCAGAAAAAAGCTTTAAAGATCTGAATTCAGTTGACGAGACCTTTTCTTTGACATTTACCATTATCTTTGTGAATCTCTTCTTAGGCATTTAACCATTATTTTTGTAAAAAAACTAATATTCTATTTTCTTTCCGTGAAATGCAACCTCTGTTAAACTCTCTTTTTGATCATGCTAATATTTTTGCTAAATGATAATTAATGATTTAAAGAAATAAAGATTGATTAAAATAGATAACAAACTAGTTTTTTTGAGTTACTTTGGAATGAGGTCAAAACATTATAAAAATCTTGGCTCACGTCTTAATACCTTCGAACGTTCTAGGAAGTGTTAAGGGTGGATAACTAACGATCTTAGATAGAATTCTGACAATGGAGGAAACTCAGCCTCTTAAAAGATATTCATCATTTTGTTTCAGCTGGCAAGAGAGTTAATGGAAATGTTAGGTCCTTGTTACATTCTAAAAACCATAGATGGATCGAAGGAGGGCATCCCCTATACATTTCCAATCATATCCCTTTTCCTCAACCACTAGATGGCATTGATGCATCATAAAGTCTTGTTTTCTGTCGAGGGAGGGACATCGCCCATATTTCTAATCATATCCCTTTTCTTCAACCACTAGATGGTATTGATGCATCGCAACATCCTATTTTCTCTCAGGGCAAGGACATTGCCCACATTTCTAATCATATCCCTTTTCCTCAACTAGTAAACAATATTGATGCATCACAAAGTCCTGCTTTCTCTCGGGGTAGGGAAATCACCCACATTTCTAATCGTATCCTTTTTCCTCAACCATTAGATGGTATTGATGCATCACAAAGTCTAGTTTTATCTTGGGGTAGAGACATCACCCATATTTTTAATCATATCCTTTTTCCTTAAGCACTAGATGATATGGATGCATTATAAAGTCCTGTTTTCTCTCAGGGCAAAGACATCACCCACATTTCCAATCATATCCTTTTTCTTCAACCACTAGATGGTATTGATGCACCACATAACCACAAAGGGCATCCCCTACACATTCCTAATCATATGATTCTCTTTTAGTCACTAGATGACGCTGGTGCATCATAATCTAAATTCCTCATAGGGCAAGAATAATTGTTTCTATAAAGACAACGTCAGATTCAAGATTGGCCCCTTATCTCCAGAAAGATTCTCCATACTTTCTAAAGATGTTTTTAGGCTTTTGAAGTGGGTTGAATCATGATTTAAAAAGAAAATGAATGAAAAATAAAAAAATAAGGAATAAATCCAATCATGAAAATCCATGCACATTCACCATGCATCCACATTCATAATTGTGTAATTCATAAGTTTAAAGCAATGAAGCAAGAAAAAAAAATCAGAATGGATATTGCTTCAAAATCAAAAAGTAAATCAAGCTTTCTCAAAATCTCAAATATCAGATTACTTCAACCTTATTAAGATTTATCTCCAATCGACCATACTCGGTCGAATTCTTACTTACTTGGCTATACTCGGTCAAGTCTTACTACATTTTACCTGGTCAAACTTTCCTTTTACTTTTGTTTAACGTGATCGTTTAGCCCTGATCAAACTTTCTTTCACTTTTGTTTGACATGATGGTTAGCCCTAGTTAAACTTTCTTTTCACTTTCGTTTGACATGATGGTTTAGCCCTATCAAACTCTCTTTTCATTTAATTTGATGTGATGGTTTAGCCCTGGTCAAACTTTTTTTTGCTTTCGTTTAACGTGATGGTTTAGCCCTAGTCAAACTTCTTTTTTCTTTCATTTAACGTGATGGTTTAGCCCTAGTTAAATTTTCTTTTCACTTTCGTTTGATATGATGTTTAGCCCTAGTCAAACTTCCTTTTTATTTTATTTGATGTGATGGTTTAGCCCTAGTGACGTGATTGTTTAGCCCTGGTCAAACTTCCTTTCACTTTCGTTTGATGTAATAATTTAGCCCTAGTCAAACTTTTTTTTCACTTTCGCTTGACGTAATGGTTTAACCCTGGTTAACCTCTCTTTTTATTTCGTTTGACGTGATGGTTTAGTCTTGGTCGAACTTTTCTTTCACTTTCGTTTGACGTGATGGTTTAACCCTGGTCAAACTCTTTTTTTATTTCGTTTGACGTGATGGTTTAGCCCTCGTCAAACTTTCTTTTCACTTTCGTTTGACGTGATGGTTTAGCCCTAGTCAAACTTTCTTTTCATTTTGTTTGACATGATGGTTTCACCCTGGTTAAACTTCTTTTCACCTTTGTTTGATGTGATGGTTTAGCCCTGATCAAACTCTCTTTTCATTTTATTTGACGTGATGGTTTAGCCCTGGTCAAACTTCCTCTCATTATCGTTTGACATGATGGTTTCACCCTGGTTAAACTCTGTTTTGTATCTCGTTCGATGTAACGGTTCAGCCCTGGTCGAACCTATTATGTTTAACCTTAGGTATTACTTTTCTATCCTTTATCTACCCATCGACTTGGTCCCGGGTAAGTTCTTTCATTTGTTAACCTGACTACTTGGTCTCAGTCAATTTGTCTTACTGGTAGGTTTGTGCGTTTTCGCCCCGGCCAACTTATTTTCAATATTAACTTCACCTTAGGTTGAAAGTTCCCTTTCGAATCAGTAAGCTCTAATATATATGTTCATATCTCATTTTTCTTATACTTTGTGGCCTAGACGAAATTGTGTTTATTTCGTCTTTGTCCTATTCCTAATTCTCAACAACGGACAAAGAGAGGCAGCTGTAGATACCAAAATTCATTTGGGCTGTCTGTCCCTAAAAATCCCAAGTGTCCGAGAACAAAAATGTAGTGGCCACTCTGATGGAGGTCAATTTTCACCATAAGGTTTTCATATTTTTGTAATTTTAATCAGTCATATGTAAATAACTGTATATACACATGATGAAAAAATCCATTTTTGCAAAGGAAAAATTTTTGTTTTTGAACAAGTTCTTGACAAATTTTAGAAATTACCTTTGCGGATGATCTCATGGTTAATTTTCTATTTTTAAAAATTTTTTGAGATTTTTCTGAAAAACTCAGGAAATTGGTGGTCGAATATTTTTACCGACATCGGTATGGTTTTATGCCGATTCTTACCCTGAAAAATCATAAATATTCAAGGAAAAATATGTATTGGCATTTTCTACCATGAAGTGTCAAACTGTAAATTTTATAAATTAATTTTAAATTTTATAGTTTTACGAGTATCATGCTCATGAATTTTACTTTTGGTTCTTGTTGATCTATTTTTAAAATTTTACAAGTTCATTTTCTTCACTTTAGAAATTAATGTTTTGAATAATATGTGATCTTGAATTTGTTTTACTCCAGTGTCAATGAAATTCCGTAATTTTTTTCGGTATTGAAATACAAGTTTTTCTTTAGTCGTAAAATTTTCGATGGAATTCTTTTAGGTTTCAAACATCAAAATTCATCCAATATTATTGTTTGATTCACCTTAAATTAGTTTTGAAAAATTCATTTATTTTCATGAGTTTTGAATTTTTTCTTGAAATTCCTTTATTTTTGAAATACAGAGTTTTTACTCCATAAATTTCTTCAGTAGGATTTTTAAAAGTTCATAATTTTTAAAATTCTTTAAATATTATTTTTTAATCGATATTAATTTAGTTTGTAAAAAATTAATTTATTTTATGAGTTTTGTATTTTTTTACGTAAAATAATTTTTCCCCGGTATGGGTTTCTCTTGTAAACTTTTACGAGTTTGCTATTTTAAATCTTTTTTTATACAAAAAAATATTTTTACTATTAGATTGAATTAAATTAATTATTTAAAATTTTATTTAAAAAACATAATCTTTAATTTTTATAATTTAATCTTTTAATTAATTTTACAGTATAATTTACATATTATATACAAATATCACTCAAAATATCTCTAGAAATCAATGATATTATGCATGACATCACAAGGAGACGAGTTATAAGTTTAAATCCAATCAATTTGTCAAAAATCAAATCATATCTCAAACAAATCAAATATAAAAATAAAAAAATAAAGAAATTATGACATGTAATAAATGAAACAAAATTTTTAGGGATTTTGGATGGAAACTCACGCTAGGGATGGATTTAAAAGAAAATCCACCATCTTGCTGTCCACTCACTTGGAAAAAACCATGAAAAAAAATTCCCCCAAATAGTTCATAACTTCCATAAGCCAAAAACTCCAAAAATCTATAAAAATTACTCGAGTTTTTTTATGTTTTTCAAGCTTTCAAGGTAACGTCTCTTCCAAAAGCCCATATTGATGTTGATTTCATGCTTGATTTCTTATTTTAGTGAGTTTTATGATTGCTTGAGCTCATGGATTTCATTCCATGTTGAAAGGCCAAGCATGAAAACAATGATTAAATTTTATGGATTTTCTTGATTTATTTGATTTTGTTGCATTTCTTTTTTTTATTTTTAATATAATAGTTTGTGTTCATTTGTAATAATGATATTATCTTCAATAAATGCAGGTTTTATAATATTTATTATTTTATGTTTATGATGATTTACATTGAAATATTAGTGATTTTTTTTTTGTATTTTTAAGATTAAAATTTTTGTTTATAAATTTATGATATTATTTATGAAATTTAATGTTAAAAAAATTTTGTCTTGATGCTTTCTATGCCTTGGCCGAACCTGATTGGGCTTGATAATGGTGATTTTGTGCTTAGTTTTACTTTGATTTTAGGTTTTAAGTTATTTTGTAATATTTGTAGACTTAGGGACTAAAGTGCAAAAGTTGTAAAAGTTTTTATGTGATATTTTTGGCTTGGCTGAGAGTTTTGTAAGCCATGAGATTTCTGATTCATGAGTTTGTAAGCATGTTTTAGGCATTTTCAATATTTTAAGGGCCATTTTGCAATTTGAAGAAGTGTAGGGACTAAATTGCAAAATATAAAAAATTATGTTTTATGGCTAAAAGTGTTTGATCAAATTTTTATACACATTCTTGCCATGTTTTTTTGGTGATTCTTTGCTGGTTTGATGATTTCTTATGATGTTTTATGATGTTTTATCATATAGAAGTCAAAATATAATTTTATAAAGTTCAAAATATAGAAAAAATTTTATTTTAAGGCCAAGGTGTTTGGCCAAATTCTTGTTGATATATTTGCTGTATTTTCCATGTATATTTTCATGTGATTTTATGATTTTTAAGGCATTTTACCATGTAGGGATTAAAATGAAAATTTTTAAAAGTTTAGGGACTAAGTAGCAAATTTTCATATTTAGGGGGAAAAATGTATATTTCACAAGTTTTAACGATTTCTATTATTTATATGACCTTCCATGGGGATATAAAAATTTTCAAAACTTTTCATATTTGTTCGGTCCTCCGAAGGATACGTAATGTAATATTTGAAAATCTAGGGGCTTGATTGTAAATTTTGCATTTTAAGTCAATCTTAAATTGCTTTACCATTTAGACTAAATTCATCTACTTTTCATCATTTTAGGTCATTTTAAGGTCCATTAGGGTTATCAGGATATCTTCATGTCAAGGGTATACCTAGGGGCATTTGGGTATTTTTTTTTCATTGAGATGCTTTTATGCCAAATGTGAATATTTAGGATTGGATTACTTTTCCAAGTTCATTTTAAAGTCCATTAAGGTTACCAAGATACTTTCGTGTCGAAGGTATACTCTAGGGGCATTTTAGTAATTTTGCTCACTATGACGCTTTTATGCCAAAGGTGAATATTTTAGGATTAGTTCAGCCTTCTAAGGTCCTTTTTAGTGTCCATTAAAGGTACCAGGATACTTTCATGCCGAGGGTATACCCAAGGGGCATTTTCATAATTTTTTTCACTAAGATGCTTTTATGCCAAAGGTGAATGTTTAGGATTCTTTTAGCCTTCTAGGGTCGTTTTAGTGTCCATTAGGGGTACCAAGATACTTTCATGTCACGTATACCTAAAAGTATTTTCATAATTTTTCTCACCGGGATGCTTTTATGCCAAAAATAAATGCTTAAGGTTTTTTTAGCCTTTTAAGGTAATTTTTGAGTCTATTAGGGGTATCAGGATACTTTCATGGCAAAGGTATACTCAAGGGGTATTTTTGTAATTTTCCTTATCGGGTGCTTTAGTGTCGATGGTAAGCCTTAGGAATATTTTAATTTTCCTTAGAACCCAATCTTAAGTAGTTATTGGGTGCCTTAGTGTCGATGGTAAGCCTTGGGAATATTTTAATTTTCCTTAGAGCCCAATCCTATGTAGTTACCGAGTACCTTAGTGTCGATGGTAAGCTTTAGGAATATTTTAATTTTCCTTAAAACCAAATCCTAAGTAGCTACTGGGTGCCTTAGTGTCGATGGTAAGCCTTAGGGATATTTTAGTTGTTCTTAAAACCTAGTCTTAAGTAACCACCGGGTGTTTCTATGTCAAAGGTATACTTTAAGGATATGTTCATTTTTCTTTTATCTTTTTAGTCCTAAGATTTGAACTAGTACTTGAGTCTCTAAACCGAGTCATAGGTCCTTTATTTTTGTTTCAATTAATTTGTATGTCTTTGTAAAATAAAGGCAATGTCTCGAAGTTAGAGTGATGCATGAAATTCCTCCCACTAATATGTGATAGAGGTTTTATGGATCATTCTAATAATGAGATACCCTTTTCAAAATGGAAATCGGGAATTTTATACAAATAAAAACCTTTCACATTCTGCGAGGTACTCCAGTAGGATGTGAAAGACATTTTGGTTTTTTAAAACCTTTTTATGTCCCTTTGGTTTCTCGTTGGGGTATAAAAGGGAATAATAAAAACTTTCACATCCCATTAGTTTTTCGGTGGGTTGCATAAGGCGTTTCGATTTTCAAAATGCAAAACCCAATTTTTTCTCATGGAATAATAAAATCTTATTTTAACAATACAAGAATTGTAATTAAATACCACATATTGAAGCCGGATAAAAATTAAAGTTTAAATTAACCATGATCAATAAGGTATCAATTTTGGGCACCACGAGAGGGTCGATCCTTACTTATGGCTATAACCAACTCTCGAACCTTTAAAAATGATCTTTGATACTGTTTAGACCATGGAATTTATCTTTAGGGTTTTGTGACCCTTAAAGCATTAATTTTGACAGGTGACTAATCTCACTTGGCCAAAACAGATTGGTGGTAGCTCCAAACAAATGGTCATTTCATGATGACTATTTAGGGTTAAGATGAGCAAATGATTCATCTTAACTCTTGAGTTCCCAGAAATAAGAGAATATTCATATCAATATGGCCCAAAAGAGAAAGAAGAATAAATAGTTTTGAAATAATGATACATCACCACTTATATAGTCAAGGGTCGTTTAAGTCGAGCTTGGTCAGGATTCACATCCAGGCCATGTTACAAAAGTTACTAAATGGTTTTTTCGAAGTTTTATTGACTCTTCAACATTTGAATGGTCATGATGGGTTGCTAGATCTTTCTCTTGATCTATGAATGTAATTAATGAGATTAATTACATTTATTGCCAACATGTTAGGAACCTAATGGGTCATTCACAATAAGATAACCTCTTAAATTAAAACTAAAATTTAATTAGGTATGATTTAATTAAATAAAAGGTATAATAAGGAGGACTTAGTTGATTAGATCAATTTAGTATTATTAAAGGCATAAATTAGGTTTTTGAAATCTAATAAAAGATGTCTTAATATGGTAGTAAATATAGGAATGTCTTATCAAGATCATGTCTAACAAAATGCACGTAAATAAGGAATATCTTGGTTTTATTTAGATAATTATTTTTGGTAGGTTGAATAATTATTTAATAATATTTACATGAATTATAATTGTTTTACATAAGTGAGAAATTTAATTGAGAATTAAATGTTCTTGCATGTAAATAGAAGTTGGCCTAAATGCCCTATCATTAGGTCAAATAGGCCTTGTTTCAAACAAATCCTATTCGGACATGATACAAGTTAGGCACAGTAGTGGTAGGCCTTACTAGGTTTGGATTATGTTAAGATGTTAAATAGTAAATGCTGAGGTCCAATCCTAAATGGACTAAGTAAAAAAGTTTTACCTGGATCCCTATAGAAACCAAAGGTGGCGCTACCCATTGGGTTTTGTAGGAATAGGCTGGATTGAACTAGTAGTTAAGCTTAACTTAATTTTAGATATTTAAATATACATTTATGAGAGATTTTAGGTGCCTGATGTACTTTTTGGCTATAAAAAAACCTTAGCCCCATTCCTCCTAAATTTTAAAGCCATGTTGGCACAAACCTTAGCTCTCCTTAAACCTCCACGCATCACTTTCATGTTTGATGATCTAGAATCATACTTGATTTGGAGAAAGCGAGAAAAATTGTTTTCTAGCATGAAAGGTAGTATTTGCCACCCATATGAGGCAAAATACTGCCTTTGCCATATCCTATGGCCTTCCTGCAGCATTATCTCACATCTTTGTGACTTTTTTATGGCTTCCTATAACTATTCTTGGTTGTGTGATATTGAAAGTGACTGCATCCTACCTTTTGGTTTAGGCTTCTAAAACCTTTTAGCTAGCATTAGAGAATGATCAAACCTCATGAAAGCTCCAACTGACCTCTGTGTGGATTACTATTAAAGGTAGGATGCTTATGCTGCTTGTAGCCTTAAAGATAGATTGAAGCAACCAAGCTGTGGCAACAATCATATAGGGATCGACATACTCAAATTTACAAGTCTCTAAGTAGGCAGGATTTCTATTGGATCTATGTTCTAAACTGCCAAAAAAAACCACATGTACACCTCTACCTAAGATTTTGAAGAAATCCAGGTATATTTCTATTTACTTTTTGCTATGTATGTTTAATTTGATTAAATATTTTATAGTTATTTTAATAAGCATGAGCCAGGAATCTCCTTTCAAATGGTATCAAAGCCTAAGTTTTGTAGACTAAATGTGCTCAAGCATGCCGATTTTTAGTGATAATTAATCTGATTGATTTGTTTGTTGATTTGGTGATTTTACATTTTTGTAAAATTCTTGAAAAGTTGTTTTTCATTAAAATTTTTAAATCTGGACAGCATGTAATTTTAGGCTTTAGTCATGTTTAAATGTGTTCAAGCAATTGAAATTGTTTTAATTAATTTGGGTTAAAGTCTTAAGATGTCTTAAGCTTTTTGGGTTTTTTCGATGTTATTTTCATCCATTACATAGGTTAAAATTTTAAAAATTGTTTCTATTTAATTTTCAATTTTCCAGCATGTTAATTCATATTTATTTTTCGATATTAATTAGTTTAAAATATGATTTTAGTACTTAAATTGATGGAAGAGTCATTAGTCAATAGTTTAGTGTTGACTAGTACTAGGATGGCTTTGTTTTAGTGTTTTAATGATGCCGAAATTTACAGCAGCTATTGCTGTGACTTTTTCCATGTTTTCCACCATGAAAGTATCACGAATTGTTCATTATACTTTCTGAAAAATTTTGGTTAGAATCCAAGTTGAAAATGTTTCACTTCCGGGCCATATCGCGTACATTAAGTGCATATATATCTTGTGGCACTTTGTTTTTCTTCTTAGAACCTTGGTGCGGCATCCATGGTAGCAATTAGTTGATGCAATTTGGTGTTATTTTAGAGGTTTAGTGTGAGCAATTAAGTTAAACTAGGATATCTTGGAATAGCCATGTATGGGGCAAACTCCTAGTTTTGTGCCATTTCTTCAAGAAATTAAGGAGGTTTAATCCAACT
>JBBYHL010338938.1:10927-22450 GCA_038381835.1 Adansonia madagascariensis
CTTGGAATAGCCATGTATGGGGCAAACTCCTAGTTTTGTGCCATTTCTTCAAGAAATTAAGGAGGTTTAATCCAACTAGGATTCTTGGTATTTGAGGCTTGATATGATTAGATCAAGATGATCCAAAATGAATAAAAAAATTAATTTGCTAAATAGCTAGCAAAGTTGATGCAAAATTAGGGACATACCTAGAGGTTGAGTTCCATCAAAACTCCCAGTTATCACTAAACACCTAATTATCCAGTTGTAATAATGTCTTAAAATGTTTAAGACAAGAATTGGATAATGTAATAAACAGGAAACTAAATCCAACTAAATTATTTAACTAGATAATATTTAATTTATATGATTAATCCTAATTCGATTAGTATTTATTCCAATAAGATTATAATAAATGTTAATCATGTAAGAAAAATTACTTTTCTTATTTAAATTAAATATGGATCAGTCACTAAAATTTTTAAAAATTGGAAGCTGCTTTCATAAATAGTTTAGGAAATATTGCATGCTAATTGGTTTGTCCAAATTAAGATAAAGTTATCTAAAAGTTAGATAATGTTGACATGTCCAATTTAAGACAAGATTCCTAAAAGCTAGGAATTTAATTAAAAATGTTTTGATAAAGAATTGAAATGACTAAAATAATTTGATAAATCATCTCAAATTATTTGAAGAGGTTAATGCAAATGACATGCAAAATCACTTGGTGATATTAGCTATGCTTATAATATGATCATGCTAGCACGAGAATGATTACAGACTAGACTTTGGTATGACTACGCTGTGGATGGTTGAGTTTTTCTTTTAGAATTTATTTTATAAATAAGGTTAGAATTCATGTAAATCCAAGATGTGAAGGAGATGGCACTAAAAAGAAAAGACCAAGGAGATCATCATCAAGACTTGCGAAGACCTTGTATGATATCTTTAGGAATTTGACCAACTAGTTTCCTAATGGCTCAAAGAAACTACATAGATAAAGTCCATAATCATCCTAGTAGATTGCATGTGTTAAATTTCTTTTTGAATTTATATATGTGTAATATATAATTGAATAAATGCTAATCATGTAATCAAACAAAGCAATGAGACCTAAGTTGAATAATAAAAGTCCCTCGTAAAATATTGAGTACATGATTAAGCACGATTAGTCACCTTCTATTGTTCATAACAAGATACCTAAGTTCCGACTGTGGGAGACTTGTTGGGCTATCCCCAAGGTCAAACTATTGTCCAAACTACTTGAGTTATGAATAATGGGTCTTATTCAACTAATGCCATGTTATCCAAATTTTTACAAACTTAACCACATGGCATTAAAGGTGATGGTTAGGAAAAATTCGTATGATGCATTTAGGCAAAGAGTTCCTACATAACTGATCTAGGAGTTGCATAGAGATACAATTAGTAAGTAAGTTACCTACCTAATTAATTTTTTCATGGTTTATTGGGCTATCCCTAAGGTCAGGGAAGAACGAAGTGGATATTAGCTTATTAGAAATATTTGAACATTGAACTTCTCGGATTATGGTTGAGGGTTATAATCTCAATAAAATAATGAGGACAATAATTAATGTTGTAAAACCTTACTCAATGACTGAAATTGCAAATTATTAACTACAAAATGTTTTGGTTCATAATGGATATAAACACAACAGAACTAATAGACTATTACTAAGTTAGCATACATGATCCTAACAAGTTTTAATAGGTCAGACTCCATTGACTAGTTCCACATTATTAAGATTGTTTTAATACTACTTAAAAGGCATATCCAAGAATAACCCACTAGGTCAGGGCCAGTATATCAAGTTCATATTGATGACCTTGATTGAGCCACATTATGATGATGGCTAGTATGATGCCTGAACTCCAAAAAGAGAAAATGGATATTTAAGCTCATGAAATCATCTAAAACCTTAAAGAATTATTCTATAAGGATAATCATAATAAGAGGTTCAACATCTCTATGAAATTATTCCTAGGCAAGATGTTAAAAGAGAGCTAATTAAGCCTTCTGTGATAGGATGCATCTCAAGACTTGAGCACTTTAGATGGATTATGATTCATGCATTGTCCATATACTTGTTTTTGAAGAAAGTCAAAGGAGATGATAAAAGAATATGCCAATATTGTGGATAGCTAGATTAATAGAGTAAAATTGCATGGAATACTTTTATATGATCAAAAATAAGAAACTTACAGAAGTTTTATTATAAGATAAATACTAAGATTAATTCACTTCTCTTAATATGTGATACCTAGAAGTTGGTATTTAAATATGCATGACACATTGTAAGGGCCAAATGAAAAGAGTAGTGAAGATAGACCATAGGTAATGGTAACCTTGTTGATATTGATCAAAGCTTAACTTCATAATTAATGTTTCTTGTAAATATTATATGCTTATTTTGGCATTTTTGTGCCAATTGAGGATGATTGTTGGCATTTGATGCCGAGCTTAAATTCAATTCTCATTGAATAAATCATTAAACATCAAACTATTCTATGTAATTGTCTTACTATTCTTAAACATACACTTGCAATGATACTAAGAATACAAAATGGTCTATAACTTATGAGATTCAAAAATAGTTTTCGAATCCAATTACCATTTAAATCTACATATTTAGGATTTAGTGGGTGACTTTTATGATTTTTTTTAAAGTTTAAGATCATAATTTGAGTTAGTGATAAATAACCATAATGTTAGAATAAGATTATTTGGAAATTGTTCCAAACAAGAGAAAAATGCATGTTTATATCCTAAAGGTCATAAAAAACTCTTTTGTTTAGGCTCACAAAAGGGGTTGCATTTAGGTCATTAGCTCACAAGCTAATGAAAGATTCCTGTAGTTGTTAGAGCAACAATTGAATCATATAATCGAAATACAAGTCTCATTGTGATCCAAATAGTTAATAGAATTGATAATAAGATTAGTAAGAATATAACTGAAGCATGTTCTTACAATAGTACTAGAGCTTTGTCCAAGTTAAGACATAATTGCTAATCGAAAGAGTTTAGCATAAGATGGGTTAGAATTTGCTTAGTGCAAGTGGTAGATGTGAGTATATAGCTTAGAGCCAATCAGGTTAAATGAGGCATATGTTAGTTAATAATGCAAACCAATCACTTAATTTAGTGATACAATGTTTTCCTTCATGTTAGTAGTATAACTGACAAACATAAACTACTAATTGGATAAAGCCTATGGAACACATTTGACCTTGCAAAGGAATTATAACAAGTTACAATTATAGGATCCTTATGCATCAAAGCCGTGTTCTAATAACAATTCTTAGTCATTGTATTGCCAAGATGGGGCATTAGCAATGCTCAAAGACTAGCACATGTTATACCTTCTTACTTATGAAGTATGCAACCGATCTCATGGATTAAAGTATGTGAGATATTGGAATGGCATGTAGGTACTTGTTTTGTGGAAACAAGTTCACTAAACATGGCCTGTGTGAGAACTCCATTTGGTAGTCACTCAAGTGTCTATAGAAATGTTTTCATGTGGTAGTTCTGTAGCTTATCTTTTAACTTTAGATGCTAGGCTATCTTGTATGGGGAGTGTCATGCTTTGATTCCATCAGGAATGGATCCATAATAGATAGATGCCTAGGGTAGGGTAGTTTTGGGTATGGCATGAACTATACGAAGGTGGATGAGTGATCTATAGAAGATTTACCACTTTAAGTGACATTAGAGATATATCCCATTTATTTTTGGCTTTGGTTGACTTCATAAAGTTGTTGGCCAGTGCATGATGAAATTAGTAGAAATTGTTCCTCTAAATTCATAAAGCTAACCATAAACTATAGGAACTAATATCAATTGATAACATGAATAGACCCTGCTTATGGTCTTTCTAGGATATTTGGTGGAAGGACCAAATTACACTGTAAGGCAGGTTACTGAAAGGTTTCTCCAAAGTCATATTGACTCTTCAACATTTTGGGTGGTCATGATAGGTTGCTAGATAACGCCCTTGATATATGAATATAATTAATGAGATTAATTATATTTATTGCCAACATGTTGCAAGCCTAATAAGTCATACATAAAAAGATGATTTGTTGAATTAAAAACAAGATTTAATTAAGTGTGACTTAAATAAATAAAAGGTATAATAAGGAGGACTTAACCGAATTAGTTCAATTGAATATTATTAAAGACATAAATTAGATTTATGAAATCTAATGAGAGATATCTTAATATGGCAACAAAGATAGGAATATCTTATCAAGGTCATATATAATAACAGGCATGTAAATAGGGATATCTTAGTTTTGGGTTAAATATTTATTTCTAGAAAATTAAATAATTATTTAATACTATTTACATGAATTAAAATTGTTTTACTAGTAAGAAACTTAATTAAGAATTAAATGTTCTCATATGTAAATAAGGGCTAGCCTAAATGCACTAATATTAAGCCAAATGGGCCTTATTTTGAACAACTCCTATTTGGACTAGATATGAGTTAGGCATGATAGTGGTAGGCCTAAGATATTAAATAATTAATGCTTAGGCCTAATCTTAAATGGACTAGGTAAAAGAGTTTTACCTAGATCCTTATAGAAACACTAAAGGTGGCACCACCTATTAGACTTGGTAGGAATGGGCTTGGTTGACCCATTAGTTAAGCCTAACCTAATTTTAGTTACATAAATGTTCATCTATGAGAGTTTTTAGGTGCTTGATATACTTTTTTGCTATCAAAAAACCCTAAGTGCCATTCCCCTAAATCCTTAAACTAGGTTGGCGCAAACCCTAGCTCTCTTTAAAGCTTCATGTGCCACTTTCATGTTTAATGATCTAGAATCGTTCTTAATATGAACAAAGTGAGAAAAATTGTTTTCTAGCTTGAGAGTGTAGTGGCCGACCATAGGAGGCTAAATACTACCTTTACCATATCCTTATGGCCTCCCTGCAATGCTAACTCATATTCCTATGACTTCCCTATGGCTTTTAAAACTGTTCTTGATTATGTAAGATTAAAAGTAGCTACATCCTATCTTTTGGTTAAGGCTTCTAAAACCTTCTAGCTAGTAATAGAAAACCATCAGACCTTGTAAAGGCTCTAACAAACATCTGTATGGAATACCCTTAGAGGTAGGGTGCTTGTGCTGCTTGTGGCCTCAAAGGGAAATTGAAGTAACCAAGCAATGGCAATGATCATTTAAGGATTGGCACCCTCAGAGTTATGAGTCTATTAGTAGATAAGATTTCTATTAGATTTGTGTTCTAAATTGCCAAAATCGACCACATGTACATCTGTACCTAAGATCCTAAGGAAACTCAGATATATCTTTGGTAACTTTTCATTGCATATGTTTGATTTGATCAAATTTTTTATGTTTATTTTGATAAGCGTGGGCTCGAAGTTTCCCTTTAATCTTTTAGCCCCTTCAGAACCATAGTTTACAGCCAAATTTTAAGGTATTCGAATGTCTTGGGTTAATTTTGGATTGCTTTATTATAGAGCTACTCAAACTTTTTATTTTTACCCTTACTTTAGCATTGATTTTGGAGGAAATTCGAATGCCTGGTTTATTTTATACTTGGTTTGGTTTTCGCTTTTGAAATGTGATTTGAAATTATTTTGACTTTTATCATTTTTTTATCTCATTTAAGCCGTATCTTTAGTCTTATTTGACTGATAAGTTACAGTTTTTGAAATGCATTTTTGATCGATTTTGGATCTTTGTTTACTAATAAACCATTTTACTTAATTTTTAAGCCTTTTTTTAATAAATTTGAACCATTTTCAAAACTCCATTTTAAACCAACCTTATCCTGATTTAAACTTTCTTTAGTCTTGTTCAATTACTCTCTTGAGCATCAAGACTTTTATGACATATATTTCATCGAGGTCCCATTTTATCTTTAATTGTTAATTCAAGTTTGAGTAGATTATATCTCTTTTTTTTATCTGTGTCATATTAGAGTATATTGCTAAATCATGCCCATGAAATCTCAATTGTAGGTTTTTAAAAAATTATATATATTAAAACTATTTTAGCAAAATGGTGAAATTATTACAAAACAATTTCGAGCATGTTTTGCTGGATTGTTAGGAATTATGCTCGGGATGATTTTCGTAATAAGCTCAACATTCTAATCTCATAAGAGTCATGTAAACATTTGTGTAAAAGAATAATTCTTTAGACTCTATCTACTACTGGGAAGGTTAAAGAATTCCCTAGCACAAAATGTTTATGTGTGATCATTGTCAAATATAAAATAGGATGTTTTGGTTGTAACAGTTTGGAGCTTGTTTTATATTGTCTTATTACTTTTGCAATCACATTTATCTTGTTTAATTCTCATTAAATAAACTATTCATTCACGGAAAATAAGCTTAGGGGCATTCATAAAATTGAATTTTCTATTTTTAAAAATGAATAAGGCAATATTCCTAAGTTAAAAATCATTCATGAATTTTTCACTAAGTTACTTTGAAAATTTCATCAATCATTGTTAACTAGAGAACAACCTTTTCAAAATGAGAAGAATGAATAAAAAATTTTAAATAAAAAGATAATTTTATATTCCGCCAAGCTAATAAGGATTATAAAAGATTCTAAAAAAATAAACTCTATTCATTGTCAAACACGTACTTATATTTCTATTAGGGAACTGTAGTTAAATACCAAAGCATGAGTCAATTATAGAAGGATCTCGAATAACACATGATTAATAGGTATTGAATCATAAAGGTGTCATGGGTGTGGTAACTCTTCCCAATGCATAATCAACTCCTAACACCTAATATTCTTTGAGTGGTAAGCAAACTTTGGAATCCGTTTTGTAGGGTTGCAAAACCCTTAAAAGATGAATTCCAATAGGTGGCTAATCACACGTAACCCAAAAAGATTACTGGTGACTCCATTGCTTAGCCATTTCTTAATGGCTCAAAAACCCTTCAATAATTTTCTAAGTCTGATTTGTCTAAGATTCGCATCCCAAGTTCTTTACAGCAAACATGATGCTAGAACATAAAGAATAAGTTAATATCAATTCTATTCAAGTAATTTAGGATTAAGATTTATCAAAATGCATACATATTTTTAAAAGTTATATAAATTAAATTTGTTAAACTACAAGGTCCTTTGTTGCTTTCATTTCATAATTATGTGAATTGTATAATTCACCATCATCATCGTTTTCTTCATCAGGCACATCTTTTGGCTCTATAATGTTCTCATATATCCCATCACCATTTTCATAATCCATGAATCTGCTCTATCTTGACCTGTATGTTTTCAAAAAAAATTGTGTGCAGCCATAGAAGCAACAACAATCAACCTCTATTTTTGAAAAGAATAAGTTGCCATATTTCTTAAGTGTCACAGTTTTTCTTTAGTACATAAAAATTCATTTAATCGCACTACTTAATGATAATGTGAATGATTAAGAGCCTTTTCTTTACTAGATATACATCTACCTCTATGAAAATCAGGTAAATAATACTGTTTTTCTTTATATGGTCCAACAAAATCTTTCATTCAAGAATATCCAGAATCAACAAGATAATACTTCCGTATGTGTCAGAAGATAATAAACAATCGATTAAACAACTTATACTTTATTATAGAAAAGACAAATTGATGAAATACTTTAACATTTGTAGGTATGGAAAATTTTAAACTTAGATCTCTAATTGCATCAAGAAATATTATAGTTTCATGTGCAGATCCTTCCCATCGAGCCATTACAAATGTAAAGCATACATTTAAATTGCATACAACGATAACATTTTGAGTTGGGATGCTTTTTCTTCCTATGTAGGGAATTTGTAGCAACAATATGTGTACCATTAATTACTCCTATGCAATCTACATAAAAAAAAATCATATTAGTATACATGCATAATAAAGTAAACAAATAAAGGCTCTAAGCAAATAGAATGTTTGATGAACAATTTGATTTCTATTCGTTTATCAAGCTAAATAAACAAACATGGACATGAACATGATTCTAAGGTTTGTTTGTTAAATGAACTGCATATGAACAAGTATGCTTCATTCATTTATATTCAAAAATAATCTCATTTATGAATCATTTTATAAATTGTTTAAAGTTTATTTAAAACTCATTTAATGTTCAATTATAATATAAATTAATAATATAATTAGTATTTCTATTTTATTTTTATAATATTACTGATAATGTTTATGTTTTATTATTTTATATTTAAAACTAATAAACATATTTGTTTGTTCATTTGTTTAAATTTATTTATATTTGTTCATTTATTGCTCATGAACATATTTTTAATTGTTCACGAACATGTTTGATTATATGTTCAAAAACATGTTCATTTAATTTACATGAATGAACACACCTAATTTTAAGCAACTTGAACTTGAATGCAATTTTAAAATTCTTAATGAACATGAACCAAAAGCAAACAATCAAAAAAATAAAACAAATGAACACTAATAAAGGGTCTATTCGTTCAAGTTTGGTTTATTTACTGCCTTAAACAAATATAGTAAAATATAATATTATATTATTAAAATTTTAGCTTAAAATGTGGCATGTATTGAGAATCAATACGTATTTGTTTAGGTATTGAACTAAAGGAACAATCATTAAGTGTAATTATGTCAATAGCCATCGTCGAAACTTTTTTAAGCATAATTGCAAAATATCAATTTATTGTCCCTCCATACCTCTAAAATCACCCTTAGCATTAAGAATTTTTGCACAGCCCTAACATATGCAAAAAGATAGCCAACATCATGAAAAAAAAATATTTCTTGAACTTTGCAAGTTGTATCATGTTTCTAAAACCCTTAATAATAATATATGTTCATTAATAATCTTAAACGTCACCCAAACGTAAATAACTCTACCAAAATGCACCACATCAACATGATAAAAAGAAATATATGGCACTTAAAAGTGCCCAATGTAAACCAAAAATCAAACATAACGATTGAATATAAAAAATAGAGAGAAATTTAATAATACATCTTCGAAAGCCAAGGAGGACTAAAAAATTTAAAACTCTCCTCCATTTTTGTCTTAACCCACTAAACTCTAATTTTTGGAGAATTTGACAAAAAAAAGTTTACTTCTCCTTATTAATTAATAAATTTTTAGGAGAAAAGGTTAAGCTAGCCAGCTTTTAAAACTTCTTCTTACAAGCTATTAAGCACTTTGGTTGCTTGTGGAATGCCATATGGATCCATAAAAAGAGTCATACTAGAAATGGCTTAACTTATATTGTCTATTGCATTACATAGTTATTAATTTGGCAAGATATCTGATAGTTCTTATAATTGACTTTAAGTTTTTTACTAACTTTAGGATGAAAAGATCTTGTCTTAATGGATTTTCCTTTTTTATGTAGTTGCTACACATGTTCTTCAAGCTTAGATTGAATCATCCATTCAACTTCTTTTGCATGTTCTTTAAGTGTCTCATTATCATCCTCAGATAAAATGCTAAGGAGTGTACTTGAAAAAGAAGCTTGTGCATTATCATTAGTAACAATTATTTCCATGAACATTTGGTCCAGCTTACCTTCAAATTTAGGATCAATACTTATAATTTTGAATTTTTAAGTTTTGAGCATAACTTACACATAAATTGATGGTATAGTAAGAAATTAAGAAAAAATAAATAAGAAAAGTTTAATTATAAGAATTATTAATGTACCTTTAGCCTACTTTCACACCATTCTTCTGAGGCATCAACTATTCATTTATAAGATTCCACCCTAAACTAGTATTAGTCCTTTTAAAGTTCTTCCATGTTTCCATTTTTTTTAGAAAGTCCCACCTATTCTTGAGTTGTTTTTGTGAATAAGCTTTATCTATATCAATATCAAATATAGTAATTAATTTTAGCCATCTTTCTTTTTTTGAAATGAGTACCAAGTTTGTTGCCTTTAAATATTTCCTTAATACATATATCACAAAATATTATTGTCAACCTTTTACCCCATACTACTTTTGCCTTTTCACTTCAGATATTCCAATTGCTTTAACAATCTTAATATTTTTCATCTTGCACATATAACATATTAGAAAAAAATTCAATATTAAAATAAACAATATATAATATAGGTGTAAGCAAAGTTTATGAGAAGAGTAGACAATAAATAAATACTTAAAATGACATATGGGAATCTAAAATGTCAATTTGATAATGCTAAGACTCAGAGTACTAGTTGACATAATTAATTTATTAGTAAATATAAAAGAAACAACAAACAACAAATATTGTCCATTAAATTTTTGCTATGCATATCTCTAAGTACAAAAAAAAGGGTTGAACCAAAATAAAAAATAAAAAGTGTGAACTTAAAACATAGATTTGATGGGTTTTGATTTTACGATAGTAGATGGAAAAGTAAGGAAAGGAAATATTAAATGGTTACCACAACTTTGAAATAGCCAAATGTAGCGATGCATTCATTAATCTCTAATAAGTTAAGGAAAAAAATCTTTAAACAAATATTATCCTCCAAAGTCTAAAAGTCTAAGCTGCCAAGTCATAATAGTACCAATGAAAAAAGACAAAGAAAAAATACTGTAAAAGTGTCCTTTAATTAACCAGTCTGAAAAGATAAAGTGAAGAAGCATATATATGAATATGATAGCTATGTATGCCTATCAACTATCATAATTCATAATTCAATCACTACAAACAACGAAATGTGTTGTCAGGTACACCTACGGAAGTAAAGCTTTCTTTAAAATGGTTAGAGAGGGGCCAATTCATTGTCTCTAAAAGAGTTCCTTAAAGCAAATGTTGCTACCATTTTAATCATTAACCTAATTTCAAATTCAAATTATTGGGCTATTCAATTTAAAGATTATAAAATATCTATATGCAAGAGAGATTATTTTGCATTTTAATTGAAAGGTACTATAAAAAAATAGAAGGAAAGAGGCTATTAATCAAACTACTTCTAAAACCATTATCGCTATTAAAAAAACAAATCTCCAACAAATTATAAAATTTTCTTTCATTTTTTAATCTTTGTCTAATTATTTGAAAAATTAAAAAATTGAAATAAAATATGTTAGTTATATTGGCTTTTAGTTAGCTTTATTTTGACATAATGAAAACTTAAGCTTAATTAGCTTATGTTTAAATATTTTTAACTTAGTATTTTCATTGAATTAATTTGAAAATACTTTAGAAAAAACTAAAAAGTTTTTAAACTCTTTAACTTACTCAAAAAATGTGTTCTTAATGCATACTTTAGTATAAAATATTTTTAAGATAAGTGAAGATGTTTTTAAGGTTAAAAAAAACTCATTTTATAAGGGTTTTTAGTGAATATATTGATACTTTATATGCTGCTTGTATCAATACATATGCTTGGTAAAAGTTCTTCAAAACCCCTAAAAGTATCGATACAATTCATAATGGACCAATACCTTGAGAAAATGTATCAAGAAATTCTTGCTTATCGATACTTATGCTTGCAATGATCATATTTTAAGTTCATTAATCGCAATGTATTAATACCCATGGTAAATATATTGATA
>JBBYHL010338938.1:22550-42437 GCA_038381835.1 Adansonia madagascariensis
TAAATATATTGATAAATCATCGTAGGAATAAACAAAGAGACTTATTTGTGAAGCGCCTAATGGCTCCAAAGTAGCACAGTTAATTCCCAATGGCCATAATTCATCTCAGAGCTATAAATAGACTTCATCAGCACTCTTAATAGTAATAATCACCAAAAGGAAAAGATTAAAGCCAAATCCTTCATCTTTAAGCTTTTAAGTAGTTCATTTTATGTATATAATTAATTCTTGCTATCTTTATTGTATTTTTTGTGAATTAGATCATTGTAATTCTGTTTCTAAAGCCTAAACTTTGTAAACATCAACTTTTATAGGTCATCATTGTTCATATCAAATCTTTTTGTAACAAAGGGAAGAAGTTCCTACTTAAGCTTTAAAAGTAGAGAGGCTATATCTCAGCCTTCAAAAGATTAAGGGACGAGTTTTCTATCTTAGCCTAAGTAAAAGATCCTTTAGCTTTGAAAGGTTTTAATTCAAGATAGTGAATTGGGAATTCGTTGAAAAATGATGCCAAAGAAAAAAACTTAGGCATCAAGGACAAAGAATTGGGAATTTGTTGAAAAATGATGCCAAAGAAAAAACTTAGGCATCAAGGACAAACCTCTATAAATTGATCATGTCTACTTCTCTTTCCCTGCATTTCTACTTACATTGTTTATTCAATATTTTGCTTATTTAAGTTCTTAAATTGAATTTCCTAATTTCCATTATGTAAAGTTTTAAATTATAAAAGATTTTAAGAAATCAATTCAAGTTTTCTTGATTTTAATCACCAGAAGGTCTAATAATTAGTATTAAAGCTTTGGTCTCTATTTTATAGGTTTAACCACCTTGAGCAAAGATCTATAATGAAGATAAAAAAAATGCAAAGTGGTGATTTAATGGTTTAGGCTAAGAGGGACATTCAATTGTAAGGCCTTATTTCTTCGATGGTGAAGATTATGCTTATTTGAAAATGAAGATAAGCTGTTAGCCAAAGCTAATGATTATCTAGTATGAAAGATAATCTTGAAAGATCCACTCATCCTAATGAAGATGGTTGGAGATGTAAATGTCGCTAAAGTAGAAAATGAATGGGATAAGAGAGATGCCAAGACGGCTTAACTCAATGCCAAAGTGATGGATACTCTCTTTTATGCATTAGGGCCAAATGAGTATAATAAAGTATCTCTACGTGATGCGTTAAAGAAATTTGGGACAAATTGGTAATTACACATGAAAAGACCAATCAAGTTCAGGAATCAAAGATAAGTAGGCTCACTATTGATTATGAAATGTTTAAGATTAAACTAAAGGAAAAGATCAAGGATATATCCAATTGATTCATGAATATTGTCAATGGCTTGAAGGGTCTTGGGAAGATATATTCTAACAAGGAGATGGTCAAGAAAACGCTAAATAGCCTTCCAAAGTTTAGGAGCTAAAGTGACCATAATTGAGGAATTAAAGGGCCTTAGTTCCTTTGCCTTAGATAAGTTTATAGATTCCCTTCCCACATATAAGATAGAGATTAGTAATGGATAAGAGCAACCAAAGAAAGTTGGAGTTACATTAAAGTTTTCCATCAATTTGAAAGAGAATAAAGATAATGAAGAAGAAAAAGAAGAAGAGATGATCATATTTGCTAAGAGGTTTAAGAAATTCATGATCAAATGCCCAACCTTTACTTCATAGCCCTTGATAAGCCTGCAGTAACCTCTATCTCTTTTTTTTTTTTGAATTCATACACTTTTGATGAATTGTAAGATGTTTTTGATGAGTTAGTAGTAGAGTTTAAAGAAATGAATTTGAAATACCAAAAACATATTTCAAAATTAAAGGTTAAAAATGATTTGTTATTGAAATCAAAAATTAATTTAAAAAATCAAAATAAAGATTTAAAAAAAAAATTTGATGTTTTTAATGAATAAATTAAATTTCTAGAAAAAAGAATTTTGATTAAAAAATGAAACTTAAAAGGTTAAAAAATAGAAAACAAATTATTTTGGAAAAACCTTTTTAATTGAATATGAGTAAGTGCACTCATTATAATTTTCATGGTCATACTTCACATACTTGTCCTATTAAGAAAATGACACAACTTAAAATTAGGCAATTATAGTTCTAAAAGGAAAAAAGGACCTAGTAAGTTTCAAGGACCCAAAGTAATTTAGGTACCAAAAACAACATTATTATTTCTTGTAGGTGTGTTAGAGTAATAAGGAGCAAAGAAATTGGAGTTAGAAGCTTTAGGCACACAAAAGGTGGGTAATGGGTAACCTCTAAGCCCAAAGCTTTTTGGTTATGAATTGTGGTTGCCTATTCATTTTTAATTATTTGATATACTTTTAAGTTCTTGAATGCCATAATGCTTTTGTGAAAATGTTTTATTGATTTGTTGATGCAAATGTTTTTAGTAAAAATACTTATTATGCATCTTAATTGTTTATAGTCTTGATGAAATATGCATTCATAATGGTGATATATTTATATATTTTGTGAAATGATGTTATTAAAGCATAAGCTCAAGCATGATATTGTACATGAAAGTTTGATTTTAAGGATATCATGTTTTGAGTAGTTAGGAAGTTTGAATGTATGACTAAATTGTATGCATACCTTTAGTGGGAAACATACAAAGCTTGATTTTATGATTTAATGCCATAAACATATTTTAGCAAATCTTTAAGCTTTTTAATGCTATATGGTTAACTTTGCTTTTCTAAGGCTTAAGATGTTTGATCATGTTGTTTTTTTATGTTTTAGGGCTTGAACAAGTTTGACTCAAATTGGAAAAGATTATGAACTTATGCATACTTTATTTGAATGAAAAATCAAATATTTCAATGCTTTAAGGTTGCATATTACTTGAACTTGAATGTTTATATGACCAATATGCAAATTCTTTCAATCTTTGCATTAAAAGTTGTTTGAATTCAAAATTTTGATCCTTTAAACAAGTTTTTATGATCAAAAGTAAAAACGTTTGCATTAGAATTTCAAATCATGGGTTTTGAAATGAAAAATATTTTCAAGAAAATGCCACATTTATTGATACATGTTATGAAGGTATCAATGAATTTACTCAAAAGTTGCAAAAACCACAAAAAACCTAGTTTGTACTAATACCCTATCCCTCCGTATCAATACATATATCTCATTTTGGGTATTTTAAGTTGTTTTTGGTTCAAAAATGCTATTTTATTACTTAGTGGGATCTTGCTTCAAATGCTTTATTTTTATCAATAAACATCATTTCTTGATTTGTCACTTGGTTATTTATATAAATTGATAAGTTTTTCACAAATCATATGCTTAACTCAAATCTTGACGCTTATATCTTCTCAAAGTGCTCATATGTGTAAATTTTTTATGCTTAATTGAACAATTTTTTTGCAATTGATATACGTGATATTAAATGTTTATTATTTGGTATACTTAAACTCTTGCTTAGATTAGCATTCCTAGCTTTGAATTAATCTCTTTTTTTATACAACAAAAAAGGGAACAATTTTAGGGAGAAATTTGTGTATGAATATGTGAAAGCAAATACAGGATGAATTAATTCATATGTGCTTATATTTGTAATATCTCATGCATATTAATAATGTTAGAATTTATGCCTATAGTTTTAAGGTTGAATATGACCTTGATTATGCTTGCAAAATTTTATATAATGCTTCTTTAAATGTTTAAGTGGAGTTTTTAGTAGCAAATTTGCCTTAAGTTTGTAATATCAAAAAAAGAGAGATTATTAGCTATATTAGCTTTGTATTAATTTTGGTTTTGATATAACAAAAATGTAAGCTTAATTATTTTGTGTTTAAATATTTTCAACTTCGTATTTTTCCTTGAATTAATTTGAAAATATTAAAATGTTTTTGAACACTTTAACTTACTAAAAATGTGTTCTTATTCCATACTTTAGTATAAAATATTTTTGATATAAATAAAGATAATTTTAAGGCTAAGAAAAATACATTTTATAAATATTTTTAATGAATGTATGGTTGCCACATGCCTGCCTTTAAAACTTCGGATGATCCAAAGGGTATAATGCGCTCGACTTAAAAATAAATGATGGTTGGTCATGTTCAAGCCTTTGAGTTATCCCTTGATCGGGATTTGGATTAGCCATAGTAATATGAAAATGAGAGATATCATTGGGTGAATCGCTCATCCAACTAGTTTTAGATGGCCACCATGAAGTGGCCATAAACTTGGAGTCACTACCAATCCTTTCAGGCTAGGCAGGATCGGATGCTTATTGAAAACAATATTTCGAGTTACGAAACTTGAAACATCGATTTCAAGGTTTACAAAGTCTAGAGATTCATTGGTTGGGTTTGGGAGTTGGTTATGTGTGGGGAAGGATCAACATCCTTATGGCGCCTAAAATCAGTACCTACTAACTATGTCTTACTTTGGTCTCAGTTAAATCGATTCAATATAGTCATTATTTAGATATAATCCCCTTTAATGCATGAAGTTTTGTAAATTGTAGACCCGAGTTTTTAAAGAAAATTAGATCACTTATGCGCCTTGGAGATGGAAGAAACATAGGGATTTTTATGAAAATAATGTTTGAATTAGGTTTTGAAAATTTGGATATTCTGTATGAGGCACTGGAGAGATACCAACATGAAATATTGCGTTGTAAATTTTATTGGAAAATGAGTCTTAAATATGAATGCACAATAATCACTACGAAAAGAAAATGTGTTAGTAATGCGACAAAGAATATAATAATATCATAAACAAACAATCATAAAATAAAGAGGCGTAATAAGGAGGGGCCATTAGTATGTTCTCATAAATGTCTCCGATCATTGAAGAATAGCCAGGATGACAATTTAGAGACAGGTTTGGATTTAATGGTAATTTGTAGGACAAAAAGATTTTAATCAAAACGATCCAGGGCACTCGAAGAGAAAATTTTTAGATTTTTTAGGTAAAAATGTTGGAGTATCCCTTAGGAGAGGTGAGGTTGAAGTATCCTCAAAGATAAAATTATGAAAATATTTATAAATAAATAAGAAAATTTAAGGGTTTTATGAAAAATAGGGTTGGAGTATTCCCTCAAAGTAATGGAGTAAGAATATCCCCAAAGACGAAAATTTTGATGTTTTAAAAGAAAAGTTCCTTTTTTTCTAAAAAAAGATTTTAAAAATAAAAAATCATATGTTTATATAAAATGTAGTTTTTAAAGCCTTGATCCAAATCTGAAGGGCTTGTATTATATAGGAAACCATTGGATGCATTCCAAGATATTCGAATGTCTCTATAAAGGAGATTAGAAAATCGGGTTAAAAATATAGGATATCATCATGTCATCTCCTTCCCGAATTTATCTTGAGATCATCCAAAGGCTTTAGGTGGTGAATGGGGTATCGTTGGATAGATGACTCGATAAGGTTTAATGTAAAAATATTTCAAAAATCCTAAAAATCACCTTCTAGGCAGAATCAATTTTTGAAATTAAGTCTATCTTGATAGTAGAAACTATGTAATGAAAAAGACACATCGAACTTTGAAAAATTGTTTCAGGCTCATCTGGAATCGCTAAATTGTGAATGATACCTTTCCAGAAATGGAAATTTGTAAACTTTTTACAAAAAATATTTAACAATTTCAAAAAAGTCATTCGATGTGCCAAAAATAAAGTATCGTGCACTAGTTCTAGGGGTTCCGGACAATAAAAGCTCAAAAAATCATAACTCCCTTATCCGAAATGATCAAGGGCGAATGAGACAGTGCTAGAAATGTATTTCGAGTATAGGAAAATTATTTGTGGTTCAAAAATAACTTTTCAAGTTTAGACTACAGTGCTACCAGAGCAAAAACAAAGGATTATTCGATTTTTCAGGTTTCTTAGGGGCTAAGCTCAAATTATAGATGTTTGAATGTCTATAACATGAGGGAAAGAATGACATGGGCATTACAAGTTCATTCCACAATCTCGGAGTAGTTTGGGACGATGAAGTAGCCCGTTCACCATGTCATGAATGTGTTAAACTCAAGATCAAGACTTAACATATTTTTGGACTAAAACTGGTCATTTTTTTTTGCTTGAAAAATAGTATCTTTAAACTTGTGTCAGCATGAATACAAAGTTGAAACATTTGATTTGCCCCCAAGATTGAAAGACCAATTTTATGAAAATATTAAATCTATACTATTCTTCATCTATTAGAGTTAGATGAACTTAACTTGGGGATTTTTCTAAAAGTTAGTTTTTTGGGAAACAAGCAAGTATTTTTGACGAAGATGTCATGAACAAAATACAACACACATAAAGATGAACATGGACTAAACATGTGAGCACATAAAGATGACATTTTGACATGGAAATGGGTGATAAAAATGCAAGATGATGACAAATAATGTGCACTTAAATGATATAGACATATTCAAACATAGGAATGCAGGCTGGGGTTGTTAAGACAACATTTTTATGTCATGAGACTCCTTGAAACACAAGAAAATATATGAACATACATAAGACATGTTAAGGTGAACATTTATGCATGTGTTAAGCATGTGAAAATAGATGAAATATGTTAGAGAATGCATGAATAAGGGACTATTTTGATCATAGAATGAAAGAGTAGAAGTTTGACCTATCAAGTAATATCAAGGCATCACAAGAACATCAAGATCCTACGATTACCATAACCAAGGCAACAATGATGCATGTGAGTCCTAGGATGGTCATGGTAGCATGAAGGATTCACTAAAATGATGTAGATGATAAAAACTAAAAAGTGCATGGAACAAGGTAGAAATATACCAAAAAGCTTGAAGTTTTCTTCCTTCTTAAAGTAGTGACATTTTAGCTCAGTTTATTCTTTTTTTTGTTATTATTTAGAAAGAAAAAGGATGAAAGAAAGAAGCTTTCTAATAATATGGTTGATGTTAGGGTGTTTTGAGGGTGAAAGTGTCAAAAAGGTTAAGTTTTTGAAGGTTTTCTGGTGGTGGTTTAGGGAACTACAGGAATGGAGGAAGGTTAAGGGTGAAAGGCTATGGAATAGTGTTTTTTGGAAAGTTTTGGGGCTGGAGATTGCTAAAAAATTTTTTAAGAAATAGCTAAAGCTTTTTAAGATTGCTTAAGAGCTCTTTAGTAATGGTTGAAAGTTTTTTTTTTCTTTTTCTAATATGGCTAGCAATCTCCTTTTATCCATTGCTCAGCTAATGCTTTAAGGAGACAAAGTAAGGGCATTTTTTATCTTTCTCTCCTGCATTAGGAGATATCTCTAGCTACCATGCTCAGTAGGTCTTCTTTCCATTGGTTCTGCCATGCTGAGAAAGGGGCCAGAAAGGCTACAACAGGCTCTTAGCTGAAGATATGCTTGACATGCCCTCTTACAACCATATATCTTATGAAAGTGACCTTTGCCATTGGCTGTTTGGGTTCTCAAAATTGGTTTAAATCCAAGCATAAGTCTAAAGTCGAGGTTTGCAATGTTTATGATGGTTTCTTGGTGCAAAAAACATGCTTGAATCAGATTTTCAAAGGCTAAAAAATGGTCCAAACTGGGCAAAAATGCCTTAGCGTATCGATACAAAGCATGTTGTATCGATGCACACAACAATTTTTACCCATTAGTATTGATATAATAACGTGTATATCGATACTAAGAACAAAAAATTGTTTCCATTCTTAAGCCTTAGAAGCCTGTATCGATACTCCATAGATTTATATTGATACTTGTGCTTGTGTATCGATACATTTTTTCAAAAAATCACAACTTTAGCTACTGCCAAGGTCTGTATCGATACAATCATGCCAGATATCGATACCTCACCTTAGGTATCAATACCAAACCCTCTTGTATCGATACTACATGTGAAAATTCAAGTTTTGGTGACGAAAGGCCTCGTATTAATATTTATGCACCAATATAACTTGCACGTATCTGTTGTTTCCCGATTTACCTTAACTTGGTCATAAACAGTGGGAAATTGATCCATGTACTCATTTGAATAACCTTGGTGACACCGTGAAAAATGGCATTTGATGCCTCATTTACATTTTTTTAATACAACCTATGGGCATTTTAGACCTTCCAAAAAATTTTTTTCCTTGGCACCGTGTTGCCTAATAAGGTGTTTACATGTATCAATAAGGATATGCTTGTATCAATACATATGCTTGGTAGTAGCTAAAGTTCTTTAAAACTCCTAAAAATATAGATACCTTGAGAAATTGTATCGATACATTCTTACATGTATTGATACCTATGTTTGCAACGATTATATTTTTAGTGTTTTAAATTCAATGTATCGATACCTATGGTAAATGTATTGATACATCATCATGAGAAGAATGGGAAGGCTCATTTATGAAGTATCTAACGGCTCCAAAACCATCCCAATCAATTCCAGCCATAATCCATACCAAAGCTATAAATAGGCTTTTGCAACTCTATTAATATCAAGAATCTTCATAAGAAAAAAGATTAAAGCCAAATCCTTTATCTTTTTAAGCTTTCAAGTAGTTTATTTTGTGTATAGAATTATTTTTCTATCTTCATTGTATTCTTTGTAAATTACATCATTGTAATTTTTCTTTTTAGATCTTGAACTTTATAAACACCACACCTTTTAGAGGTTATCCTTGTTTACATCAAATCCCTTGTAAAAAAGGGAAATGTTTCTACTTAAGCCTTAGAAGTAGAAAGGTTAAATTTTAGCCTTCAAAAGAGAAAGGGAAGAGATTTCTATATTAGCCTAAGTAAAAGATTGGGGGCCATAAATGTTATACTTATCCTTCAAGGGTATCAATTCAAGAGAGTGAATTGGGAACTTCTTAGCAGGATGAGGCCAAGTGAGAAGGCATAGGTATCGAGGCTGAACCTAGATTTTTACTTGCATTATTTATTCTCTATCTTTCTTATTCAAGTTCTTAAATTAAATTTCTGAATTTCCATTATCCAAAGTTTTAAATTGTAAAAAAAAATAAATGAAAACAATTCGCCTTCCTTTTGATTTTAATCACCATAGGCTCTACAAAATCCACAAAATCTTTGTCCAAAACTATAAGACTTATTCATTCTTCAATAACAGGCAACAAGTACTTTCCCATTTGTGATTTGTTGTTAACATTTCTTTTATTCTCCTATAAAACACCACCAACAATAATATGTTGATAGACAAATGTCAATGACAAGGAAAATATAGGGAAAGCAAATATAGATGAAGAATATCATACCTTGAATGAAAAAGAATATAGATAGAGTTTCCTTTACTTTACCTCGTTTGCTAAATAGGGTGCATTAATGAAGAAGAAAACACTGGTGCTAAATGAGCTAAATGTGAAATTTTAATGAGGATATTTGTCAATAATGAATTTTTTTGGGTATTTAGTCATTTCCTTCAAGCTTATGGTTTAGTAACTCAAAAAAAACCTATTCTCAAGCTTTTTAGTTTGGGTGGATTTCCGCTATAAAAAAAAAAAAACTTTGGATGTCAAACACGTTGCAACAACAAAATAACAAATAAGCACCTGGATTTTTGCAAGCTCTTTTAACTAGAGACTTAAATGTGCTTTTATCAAAGATAAAAAATTTTTAACATGTGAAAAGAATCATACCTATTTAAGATAACGTAATCAAGAGTATTTAAGAGACATCACTAGTTCCCATGAATAGGCTCCTCTATGGGATTTATTTTAATATCTTTTGAAGAAAAAATTAATAAGTTCAAAATTTAAGTTTTATCTTGCTGCAAAGTGCTTGGGATACATAGCTCAAGTGCATTGAACTTAATAATTATTTTTTCAAGGTTTACCAATTATCATGAATTGACCATGCAAAGAAGTTGCCACCCTTTTTCCTTGGGCTAGGTGTGATTGGTCACTTATTAGAATCCTGATTTTGAAGGTTTCAAAATCCTCAAAAACAAGTTCTAAAGACTACTCGTAAACTAGAGAAAATATGGGTTTGGGAGTCGGGTTACATATGAGGAAGGATAAGCACTCCTATAATGCTTGTATGACTTGGTATCTCATAATCATGTATTATCCTAGATCTCAATTGAGATTGATTTAATTTTTTAGTATTTAAGACTATTTCTCGTCTTTCAACTTATTTATTATTTTTCCTTTTACATGAATCAGTTTGATTTATGTAAGGGAAAGGCAAAAAATCTTCGTATCCCACTTGTAAACCTAGTGAAACATGAAGTTTTAATTTTAATTTATATCCAAAACTCAGATTCAATTATTTTAAGGAGGGTATTCCGTAACAAATAATAGATGAGATCATTTTTAACTCAGGGACGTTGCCTAAAAAACATGGCTTATATTATAAATATTTTTTAAAGGCCGAATTTTGATCTAAAAATACTAAAATGCTTCATAGGGTTTTATTTTGACATGAAAGTGCACAAACTGACCTTAAAGACTCAACTTCAATGTAAACATATGAAAATGATCCTAAAGGTCTACTTTAGGCATGCAAGCACCAACACGGCTCTAAAGGTTTGATTTTGGGGCAAAAATACTAGAACAACCCTAAAAGTTTGGTTTTGAAGTGAAAATGCAAAAGTAATCCCTAAGGATTTAGAATTGACATAAAATTACTAAAATTACCCTATGGGTATAGTTTATGCATGAAAGTGCTAAACTAATCCTAAAGGCTCAATTTTAAGTCAAAAATACCAAAATAGCCCTAAAGGTTGGCTTTGACATAAAGGTGCTCATAGAACCTTAAGGACCTACTTTTGGTGTAAAAATACTGAAATGACTCTAAAAGTTTGGTTCAAATATGATAGTGCTAACACGACCCTAGCCATTTTTGGTGTAAAAAACTAAAATGACTCTAGTGGTTTGATTTTAATATGAAAGTGTTACACAAAACCTAAAGGTTTGGGCTTGACTTAAAATTGCTAAAATGACCTAAAGCGTTCGATTTAGGCATGAAGGTGCCAAACTAAACCTAAAGGCTCAGTTTTAACTCAAAAGTACCAAATGGCCCTAAAAGTTTGTTTTTGACATAGAAGTGCTAATAGACCCTACAGACTTTTGTAATGTGCCAAATGTGAATTTGACACGCCAAATTGGGAATGGATAAATTTTTGTTTTGTTTTCTTGTATCGAAATGGGACTTAATTCTTAGATAATTGCTCGTCCGATTTAACCCTGAATAGTCATTGCAAAATGACCGAAAGACTTGGAATTGCCACCAATTTGTTTTGGTTAGGTAAGATTGGTTACCTACCACAATTTATCTTCTACTGGTTATAAAACCCTTAAAAACAAACTCTGAAGTCTACATATTAACTAGAGATTCGTGTGAAAAAAGTTCAAGAGTTGGTTATGCACGAGTGAGACACATCCTCTCTAAGATCCCATGAAACAATATCTATTAATTATGTGTTATCCTAATTCTCGATTAAAATTGGCTTTAATTTTTTGATATTTGATTTTGATTCTCGTATTTTGAAATACTTAAAGTTAACATTATTTTTTCGGTTCCAAGTAAATCAGGTTTCTATATATTTTGAAAATCAAAATATTTTTCATATCCCTCTAGAAAGCTTGGAGGAATATGAAAGTTTTATTTCTTTGGAAAATCATTGAATTCTAATTTATTCATTTGAAAAGGGTATTCCTTTGTTTAGAATAATCGATGAGGTGACTTTCATATATTGGAAGCACACCTATGGAATATTTTAACTTGGGAATATTACCTTGGATTTTTGAAGAAAGTATGTATACTATAATCAACATGTAAATATATTAAATTTGTGGCAAAATATCATGAAGATAACTCCAAATAACATTCATGAAATTGCAAAATAATCCTTTAATTATGAAAAATAATCTAAATGGACCTAACATGCATGGACATTATGAAATGATCCTAAATCATAGAAAATGATTTAAGTGCATGAAATTTTGCATAATCCTAAGTCATGGAAATTGGCTTAAATATTTCTAAAGTGTATGATATTGCATAAAAGTCCCTAGATCATGGAAAATGACCTAAATGACCTTAATATATATGCAATTACATAAAAGTCCCTAGCTTATGAAAATGACCTAAATAACCTTGACATTCATAAAATTGCATAAAAATACTTAGATCATGGAAATGACCTAAATGACCCCAACTTACATGAAATTTCATAAAATCACTTACATCATGGCAAATGACCTAAATAACCTCAACATACATGAAATTGCATAAAAGTCCTAAGATCATGGAAAATGACCTAAATGACCCTAACATTCATAAAATTACATAAAAGTCCCTGATCATTGAAAATGACCTAAATCTCCCCAACATATATGAATTGCATAAAAGTCCCTAAATCATGCAAAATGATTGAAATGACATTAACATATATGAAATTTCATGAAATTATATAAAAAATCCCTAACTCATAGAAAATGATGAAAGTGACACAAAAATGCACAGAATGACACAAAAAATACCTAAGTCATGGAAATGACTAAAATGACATTAAAAATTCATGAAACAACATGAAAATACCTGAGTTATGGAAAATGACTAAAATAAACTAAAAATGATGAAGTTGCAAAATGGTCCCTAATATGCATTGAAACATTATGGGAGAATTACAAAATGGTCCCTAAAAGTTTCTAACACTCTTAAATGCACCTTTAAACCTCACTTTTTATTGATAAACATAGAAACATGGTATCATACACGATTTTAACTTTCGAAATATCTTACTGAAATGAATATACATAGATTCATCATTATGCATGGAGATGTTACCATAATCACAATATTTTCATGGAAAATGCATAGGCATGTAAATCATAACCATAATGCATTAATCATATATAACATTAAAAATGCATGGAATGGGATAACTAATAAAGACAAGAATAGAAAACAACATGGGGAAACAACCATAAATCATTCAAACTTATTTTAAAATCAATAAAAACAAGTTTTGCTTGATAGAAAGCTGACTTTTAAGAAACTTTTAACAAAAATCAGTAAAAAATTGAAATAAAACATTTAAAGATCATAGCTCAAGATTGGGCCATAAACATAATTTTTACAGCTTTGGCTTAGATCATAGAATCCTTAAGCTTATATAAGATGAAAAGAGAAATGATAAAAAATGAAGTAGAAAATAAGTAAAGAAACCATTTTAGATTAGACTTGAAGAAATTCTCCCTTTTTCTTTTATTTTTCTCTCTTTTTTTCTTTTTTCATCTTCCTCAGTTACGAACTAGTTCTTTCTTTGTTTTGGATGTCCAAGGGGATTAAAAACCCCTTTTGGCTAATCACATATCATCCCCATGCACTTCTACTCACTCCTTGATAACTTATCCAAGCTTGCTTGTAAGTAATCTTTCTAAGCCTTAGGTGTTTTGATTAATAAGGCTGAAATTTTCTTATTATGGTAAGTGGAAAAACTTAGTTGCATGCCTCTAAGGAGAAAACCCCATTTAAAGTAGCCATATCCTGGTTCTAAGAAAAATAGAGCTTTTAACTCTAACCCAAAATAGCACCCTATTGAATCTAAGTTGAACTAAGGTCAAAATGGTCAAGAATTAACCAAAACAGATGCCATTTGGTTCCTAAGCATAATTAGAACATTATATTCATCTATGCTAAGTTCATTCAACCTTTAATGCCCTAAGCCATGCAGGTGGTTCTCATGCTTATGTTTCAATGTAAAAATATTAATGAAGGACCTCTTTCATGGTTATAAAGTAATCCAAGGCTATTAGGAAGGTGAAATGTAAGAAAACTTGGGTGAAAAAGCTTGTTTGTTGCAAAAAAAATCATGCAGTATTGATGCATTTAGTGTTTGTATCGATACAATTGCTTTCAGAACCAAAAATCCATGAAAAACACAATATTATATCGATACAATATGACCTTGTATCGATATAATGCATGTCCTAAGCACAGAATGACTAAAAACCAATGGTGTATCGATGCATTTTTATGAATTTCATAAAAGTGACATTTTCTTACCTTCAAAGGATTCCAATTGACTAATATTGTCCTTAGGCATTTCAAACTTTCCTTCTTCCCTCTTTGATGCCATGTCATTAAGAAATGGTGACACGACATCCTATAGTCCCTCTTTATTATTTTATTATTATTTTTATTATCTTTTTAAAATTTTTTTGCTTTCAAATCAAGTCTAAGATGTCATAAATGATGCATGTATTTCACCTAGGGTCTCAAACAACATTCTATTTGCTTGGAAGGAGCTTGAACAAAATTAGGTGTCTATAGGACTTGGTTTTGGTGTAAAAATGTTAAATGACCTCAAGGGTTCGATTTCGATATGAAAGTGCTAACATAACCCTAAAAGATATGGTTTTAACTTAATAGACTTGGGATAAACTAGTGGACTTGATTTCGATTATAGATTTAGCAAATGATCAAAATGCCCATAGGAATACGTATTCAACTTGGAAAAATTACCAAAATGCCTCACTAGGTTAGACAAAGACTAGAACACCTTTCAAATGTATGTTAGACTTGGAAAATGACCAAAATACACTTTTATGTTTGAACAAGGTCAAAAATAGCCCTAGATATGCCTTTTTGACTTAAGAAATTACCAGAATACCTTACAAGGTTCAACTACGGTGAATATACCTCTAAAAATGTATGTTTGACCATAGAAGTTGCCAAAATAGTGCCATAAGTTTCGACTGAGGGGAAAAATTGTCTAAAAAATTTGTTTTTTTTTTCAAATACAAAAAGATGGAAAAGTACCATGGACAAAACTAAGTTTAAAAAACCAAATCCTATTTGAAAACTTAAAATATAAAAAATCACGTAAGAAAAGAAAAATGGCAACATTTAATATGGTTTATGCAAATAAACACTATGATATAACAACAATTAAGTTTTCATAAATTTTTTCAAGTTTGGCCACATTAAAAGGTTTAGAAACCTTTAGTTCAAACCATCACCTAAATATAAAACTTATGATCTTTAAGCTTATAATAATATGTTAAAGTAAATATAAAAGTAAGAAGTAAAATACATGATATTAACATGAACTTAAAGTAAGTGTAACAATAATGGAAACAAAATAAGCAAAATATACAATAATAAAATAAAAAAGCATAATACATGAGTATAATTTAAATGAATAAAATGGAACATTTTGCTCAAGGTTTGGTCATTAGAAAAGGTTTAGAAAGCCTTAGTTCAAACTATTACTTAGGCAGAAACTTGGGATCATTAAGCTCAAAATCACATAATAGAAATAAATACAACAACACTAAAATAAGCATGAAAATAATAAAATATCTTGAATAAATAAAATTAACATGAACGTTACATAAAAAATTTTGCCCATAGTTTGGCCTCTAAAAGGTTTATACAACCTTGGCTCTCATACATCTTTTAAATTAGGACTTAAGATCATCAAGCTTTAAATAAATAAGATTATGTATAACAAAAAGGAAATTAAATATGAACATAATTTAATCAACATGAATAGCTTAAAGGTTTATACAACCTTAGCTCAAACAAATCACCCAGTTTAACTAAGATCATCAAGATTGTAATATTGCATGAATAATAAATTAATTAATTAATTAATTAGAATAAACATGAAAATGAAAATGAGAACATAATTTAAATAAACAAAATAACAAGAATATGTTAAAAAACAATCTCCTCAAAGTTTAGCCTCTAAAAATTTTAATATGACCTCAGCTTAAACATCACCTAAGCTTAAACTTAAGCTTTAAATGTGAAAAGAAAAATCAACTTCCAAGAACTAAGAAAAATGAAGTAAAATAATAACTTAAAAATAATGTGGAGATGAAGATGAATATGATAAAAAGAAGAAAGACAAATAAGATTAAGGTAAACCAAAATGACAGAAACTCTCTTTTGTCTTTTTTCTTCTCTTTTTTTTTCTTTTTTATTCTAAAAATAGTATCTCTAAAAAAGATAAAGAGTTTTTGCTATTGGTTTTTCTTTCTCGTTTTTGAGTAAAGAGGTGAAAATGAGGGAAAATGGTATGCTCTCTATCTTAGGCTTATAAGTGAAAAAGATTAAAAGAAGAAAGGACACAGATGAAAGAAATTATACTATCCATCCCTTAGAAAAATGGAGAATGGTTAACTATAGAGAGTGAAAGGGGTTTTTTTTTATATTGCTCTCTTATTGGCTCTTCAAAGCCTTATTTATTATGGAATAGCTTCTGTTGGCTATTTTCCCTTATTTTTAGGCATAAAAAAGGCAATGCTTTCCCAAGATGTGACAAAATCAAAAAAAAGTACGGATAAAGCAACAGTGTTAACATTGCAGCATCAGACAATTGGTAGCCTTAGTAATGCGATGCCAAAAGCTAGTGCTATAGCATTAGGCAATAGGACCTTTAACAATGCGACAGTAGAAGTGGGGGGTTGCAACACCAGCAAAGCTGCTAGCTAGCCCCTTCCATGTGCTAAGCAAGAGTTATACTCTTTTTTTTTATGCATCTATCATAAGTTAATGGTTAGATAAGGCTTGTTCTGAGTTAGGACAAAATTAGGTGTCTACATATTCAACATCTGATAATTTTATTTTTGTAAACTATTATTATGAATTATAATTTTAACTTGAAAATAAATTTAATATTTAATAATGGAATTTTCTCATAAACTCTCCATCATAAAGATAGAATTTAGGAAAATCATTTTCAGCTAAAATTCCCTAGGAAATTAATCATTTGCAACCCCTTTTATATTCATCATGGAAATATTTCAATTTACACACAAATGGACATTGGAACCTATAGATACCCTATTTTGTTTGGGCCATCATCCAAGGCATTAAGAGTCATTATTCGAGGCATGATAGGGTCTATTTGGATAAGTACAAGTTAGTCATTCATCATTGCTAGTTGAAGTAAGGTGTCTAGCAAGCCAAAGGTGTGTAAAATATGCTTTTGTATGAGTGGTTATAGATACATGGCTTTTAGGTATCGATGCATGTTGCCACATCATCAAAACCCAAAAATCATTGTTGGTATCGATACAAAAGGCTATGTTTGATACTTGTGGTCTTGATATTGATATAGGAAGCTTTGGTATCTATAGGTTATTATTAAGCTAAAATCATAATTTTTGGCCAAAATCTATCGATACATTAATGAGGGTATTGATATAATTGGTGTAGTATTGATATAGGCCTTCTAATCTTAAGACTAGAAAGGAATTTTTGTTATTAGTATCAATATAGGCAATTTTGTATCGATACTAGAAAGCAAAATTGGTTCGCAGTATCAATACAAAGTTTATTGAATCAAAACACCAAGGTATTTTGCTTAGTTCACGCAATTTTTTAGCCTTTGTACCATTGATCTAAAAATCTAGTTTGGACATGTTTTTGGCATAAAAAATTTTCAAAATTCATACTAAGCCTCAGCGTTGGACTTATGATTGGGTTGTAACAAATTTTTGAGCCCCAAAATGGCTTGAAATTAAGATTTTGCATGAAATACATGATTGTTTAAGGGCACCCTTGGCTTTTCTCTAGTTACAGGCTGCTTCAGCCTCTTTACTCCACTACTCTGCCTGCTGCAGCTAGTGAAAATCTAGCAAGCTAGGCATAGTACCTAGAATTATTATACGCTACATGGAAAAAACTCAAAAATACCCTCTCTTTGGCTTTAAAAAGATGAGCATTGGATATAAAAAATCAACTTTGGCTCAGCCAAAAGACTGCTAGCAGAATTCTAATACTCTTTAAAATATCTTTAGCTAGCAAAAAACCAAACAATCTTTTCATCCTCGTAGCTTATCTAAACCACCACTCAAAACCTTTTTTTCCTTCACTTTGACCCTTAAAAGTCCCTTTCATCCATTCTATAACCAAAAAACTTCCTTTTTTTCATCCTTTTCTTGCTTATTACTAGCAAAGAGAAAGAAGAAAATGAGCTTAAAGTTGTTGTCAAAGTAAAGGCTAGGGCTTAAGGCTTATTGGTATGTATTCATCATACTGCTCCATTTATTTTCTGTTTTTCATGTTTCTCATCATGTTAGTGACCTTTTTCTTATTACCATGACCATTTTAGGACATCATGCATCTGGTGCCTTTGATTGTGGTAGATTTAGGATTTTAATTCCATGTCTATCCCTTTTACCATACCTATAATGCTCACATGCTTGGTTTGCCTTAGAAACATTTTTTTTTTGTTGGCTGAAAATTTAAGCAAGTTTTTCCTTATTTAAACATGTCCATCCCATCTTTCATGGCATGATTTATTATATCATTCATAAAGCTAACACTTTTATGCATGATATTTTCCAGGTCCTTACATTTTGTCATTTTTTCCATGTCAAAATGTTATCTTTATTTGTTACATGTGCTATTCATGTTCATCTTTATGTAGGTCACATTTAGTTCATAATATCTAGTGTTTAACATGAAATATCTGATTTTAAAATAAAATTTGAAGATCATTTTTTATTATGTTCTCCACATATTTGAGGCACACATGTTGAGTTTACAATTTTCATATAAACTTCTACATTAAAAGGAGATTATATCAAAATAATGACAAGTTAAAATCAAAAAACTGAAACTAACATAAGACATGGCCAGTGGGTATCAATTTTAGTGTCATGTGACTGTTAATCCTTCTTTACGTGTAACCATTTCTCAAACCCAACCAATGAATATTTGGACCTTGTAGAGCTTTCGATCGATGTGTTGAGTTTCATAACTTGAAATATCAATTGCAATAGGCATGTAATCAAGCCTAGCCTAAAATGATCAATGGCGACTCTAAGTCTTTGGCCAGTTCATTATGGCCATCCAAGATCAATTGGATGAGTGACTCATCTGGTGGTTCTTCCCTTGCTATCATCTTATCATGCCTATTCAAATCCTAATCAAGGGATTACCCAAAGGCAATTTCAAAGAAATTCTTCTTAAGTCGCATGCATCATTATCCAAGCGATTTGGGTGTTATAGGCAATTTTGAACAAATTCTTCTTAAGTTGCATGCATCACTATCCAAGCGATTCGGTTGTTGTACACCCTAAGTAAGGGTGCATCCTAAAAGCTTAATGACTCCCTACAACTAGCCATGTCTTACTTATTTCTTAGTTTTTTTGGTTTTTGATCATTATTTATGTATAATCCCCTGTCTTCTTTGTTTATTAATGTTTTACTTTCCATGATTTTTATTTTGTTTGTCAAGGACTGTCCTATTCTCGAATAAGTTTTAGTTTGATAAGTACGGTAACAAAGGTTAAACAAAGGTTTGATTATTTCCCTAACACACACAAGAATGTGCATTTGCATTAGATTCTCACTAAACTCTATGGTAAGATTAGGGTCCTAATTATTAGAAGGAAGTGAGCTATAAGCCTTTATTAGTAACAATTCGCATAGGCATAGCGAGAACTTCTAGGGTGTAAAATACCTATATCTCTCGTAAGCCACCCTTCGCATTCGCATAAAGAAATACATTTACTGGATTGAACCCATTTCATCAAGCTTGTGATGGGCCTAGGATCGAAGTGCCTTGGCTGTTCTTACCGGATGGAGAAGTGATTTGGATATCGATTTAGATGTCCACTCAACCCTATATAGTGAACCATACAAGCATAACCATGTCAAATCTATATCAAAATGTGACTAGAATAACTCAAAGAATAAAAACACTTGGGGAAACACTTTTTACCTTTACTCTTATGTATAATAGTTTTGTAATGAATGAACATTGTGGCCCATGGTTATCATTTCAAGCCTTAAGAGACATCTCCTATTTCATTTATTCAGCAGGGTATGCCATTATGTTATCCGATCGACTGTTAGCCCTTGTCAATAAGTGGGTGATGATAAGTAAAAGTTGTCACCTACAATACCTCATATCGACCTAAAAAGAGTCATATCCAACCCAAATAAGCCGTTATGCTATCTGAACAATGGCCTAGTGCAAATTTCC
>JBBYHL010338938.1:47861-69136 GCA_038381835.1 Adansonia madagascariensis
CTTTTTTATAACATTTTCTTTTTTTTCCTGCCATTTCATTCCTTTACACACTTTTGTGTGTTTTTTTCTTTTTCTTTTTTTATGCTTCACCAATACAACACAATTTAAACATGGCTCATAATATTTTTTTGAACAATTTCATGCTCATGCCTATGTAGTGAAAGTTGATCATGGTTTTTCTTATTAGGCTATGCTAAAAATATATGGCAATCAAAAGAAAAAGATAAATCAATTAGGCTCAAATAGGGTAACCAAGGTTAAATATATAAAGGTAGGCTTAGAAAGACTCAAATGATCCAAAAATGGCTTAAATCATCTATTTAACTTAGTGTTGTCTAGGATTTCGCCTCAAAAGAGAATCAAACAAAATTCTAGGCCTCTAGATATAATTGTAATTTATATTAACATAAACAGTCTTCACTTAAGCAATACAAATTAAAGCAAGAGATCAAATGTTCAAAATTCAAAAATCACATCCTAACAATAAGACAAACAAAAGAATCTATTCACAAAATTAAATTATGCTTATATTTTCTCAATAATCTCGATAAATCAATAAGTAAGTTCTCGACATTGAATAAGGATCTCATTATATTAAGCACAAAATATTTCAATCTATATCATGACTCATGCTGAAAATGTATTACAAATTTTAAAGATGTAGATGCAAGAAAATTAAATGCAAGAAAACTAAATACAAATTACCCCCAAACTCTACTCATTTTAAACACCCCCAAGCTTAAACAAAGCATTGTCCCCAATGCATAAAAATAAATAAAAGTTAAGATCAAGAATACACCCCATTCATTGGATGAGGTGATAAAAGAGAGTGTCTAAGCATAATTACCTTTCTTTTTATTCTCATCCTTGCCAAATGGTTCAATGCAGGGTAGTTATGGTGGATGAGGCATTTGAGAGCAATTTGCAATGTTTAAGCCCAGCTGATTTTCAAAAAAATTAACATCTGCTCCAAGGCTTGATTACATTCCATTCGATGAGCCATTTGTACTTCAAAGCCAAACATTGATTAATTGTTGGTCCTACTCGAAGTTGACCCGATTGTGGTGGAGCAGCTGAAGAACTAGCACAAACATTTATTTGCAGAGTAAGTACTTCTTGACCACCCATTTTACTTATCATATTGTAATCAATGGCTATCTTTGGGTGGAATAGTTCTTCAGATTCTTTCCATTGAACATTTGCTTTGCCACACATGGAAGTAATCAAGGATGGGAACCATAATTCCACTCTTGTTGACTGCATTGCATGAATCATCACTTAAAGGATAAGTTTCTTGATGTCTATTGAATTCTCGATAAAGATAGAATAAAGTAAAATTACTTTATCTTTGGTAACATCACTTAAATGCTTACTAAAAAGTAAATTAGCAGCTATAAAATGCAACCAAATCTTACCATTCTCACTCAATTCATTGGATTTAAAGGATATGGGTTCACCTTTGGACATTTTTCCTTGTGTGTTAGGCTTGCAGATAGTCCTTCACTTTTTCCAAATCTGTGTTACCTTCTAAGAACTGTGAATACTCATCATGAAAAATGTTAGGTGCATTATAAAAATCATTGATGGCTTTACTGCTTATTGGTACCTATTGTAAACTTTATTACCTATTTGTTCACAAGCATTAGAATAAAATTCACAAATAATAGGTAAACCAACAGATTTAGAGGTTCACAAAAGTTTTTCCATCATCTAGAAGTTATGATATTTTCAATAGTTAGGTAGTTTTTAGGAATTAAATTGAAACCTCTCTGTGTAATCAAGATTTTCGTATCTCGTACTTGGGTAAACTGTTGCAAAGCCTTTTCTGGATGCAAATTTTGTTGAACATAGCTCTCATTAGAAATTATTTTAGTCCTTTTTGGTGCCATCTATTTGTAAAAACTTTTTTTCACAACAATAGGCAAGCTTGATTACACCAATAATTAACCAAGTTATGAGCAAAATTCAAATACCAAAGCAACTTTTTAAGCAATTAATTTCTATGTAAGTACAAATCACAACTCAATAAGTTCTCAATAATCACTCACTAATCTCTATATCCAACAACACCCATTATGCAAATTTAAACAATCACCACCATCAAGATATAGCATTTGAAACAAAATTGATTAAGATAATCACTACCAATCACACTAAACACCATAAAAGAATGCTCAAACTAAAAATCTCTATAATTTTCCATAATTAGTAATATAGAAAATCAAATTAGCTAAAAAAACCTTACTTATATGTAAATTTAATGAAAAATCTACAAAAATTCATGAAACTCACTTACTGTGTTGGATGACTTTCAAAGTGAGAGCATAAATCCACTTAAAGAGTAAAAAACTTACTTGAATCCTATGTAAAGAAGAGAAACCATGGAGATAAGGGACAAAATTAAGTAATTGGGTGTTTTCTATGGTGATTTTTATAGTGAATGAGTGTTTTGAGTAAAGGCGAAAAGTGTTGGGAAGGGATAAGAACACGGTGGCGGAGAATGGGTTCTTTATTTTCAGGGTCTTTTATAAAGTTAAAACAATTTTTTCTTTTGAGCTGGCACTGCAGCACTAATACCTCGGTGTTGCACCAGAGCACCAATACCCAGTAGAAGTTTGTTGGAGCTCGCACCTTCGTAACCTGCTATTAAAGAAGGAATAAACATCTTAAAGTTCTGTTGCAAAACTTAAGAGCAAATCAAGTTAAGAATGGAACTTTGACACTTAGGGTTTAGAATCTAGAATAGTCTCTCCAATCTTGTCAAGATCAGATCGATGACTTAGTTAGAGCTTTCAAATAACGAGAACGAGAGTGGTTAGCGATAGTCAATCAAGTGCATTTAAATCATCAAAAGCCTCATCACTACTTTACTGAGCAAATTCAAGCAGCCCAAACTAAGGTGGATGACATGATCAAGGTAGCTTGGTCTTTAAGGCAAGATACCATGCTCATTGGAGATCAGGAACAAAAGTATTAATTTTTTAAGAACATGTGATTAAGCAATATAGTCATGTTAGATATTTTTAGATGTAATCATGTCTAATCAAACTCTATTTGTGGCTTTGTGAAAGATGTTATTGGTGAAGCTATCCTTGAGCCAATTATCTTTTGCATTTGCATAATTAACTAAATTCTTTTATTATTTTATTCATTTATCCATGTCAATAATCATTCATTGTCATGATTTCCATTTTAAAAAATCATTAATGAACGCATGTCATAAGAGTCTAATACAAGAATGGTCATAAAAATGCAATAGCTTCTAAAACTAAGTAGAGAATATAAACATGGTCATCTTACATCATCACAATACTCGCTATCGCAAACAAATCATGGAGAATGATCATCAACCTTGCATAGAACGACTCAAATTAATATACAAGAAATCTTAAGACTAGATGCTTCATTGACAAGATGAAACACAGGAATAAATCATGAAGCTCATGGAATTAATGACAACCTCCCTCAAAGAAAAAAGGACAAGCTACTACCATCAATATTGGAAAGGAGTTGGCTAACCTAGAAACTCACCCCATCGGTAGTATTAAGGCTACCCAAGAAAAGACTGATTAAGAGCACCAACTTACATAGCACCAATCTTAATAGTACCATTATTGATCTATTTAAACCCTATGGTAACAAATCAATTTGTCTTCAGATTCCAATGGGTGAATACGAGAGTCTTCCCAGCCAATCCTATAACCCAAACCATGATGAGCAAGAAAAGAGAGAGGGCCAAAAGTTTGCAATATTTATAAATGAAATGAACAAGCATTAGCTATTGGAGAAGCATTTCCAAGCCATCAAGGGAGTGACAAGTTTGGAGCCATTGATGTAGAATCTTTTTCTCTGGTGTCAAACCCGCTCATTCCCTTAAAGTTCAAGGTACTAGAGCTTGAGAAGTTCAGTAGAACTATCAACCCTACCATGCATATTCGGATGTACCTCAAAATGATAATCAGGTATGAAAAATATGAAAAGCTCTTCATCCACTATTTTTAGCATAGTTTGACTAAGGTCACTGCCAAATGGTACATCAAGCTCAATAATGTCAAGATTTATTCATGGGCCAACTTGGTCAGGCTTTTTAAAATTAATACTAGCATGTGTCAGATTACGCTTTTAATCGATTTACTTTTTTGAATCTAAAAAAGAAGCCCATCGAGAGTTATAGGCAATAAGCTTAAAGATGAAGAGAAGAGGCAGCTTTGTTCTAACCATTCTAACTAAAAAAGAGATGATTGTGACATTCATTAACACTCTACATGCATTAAATTATGAAAAATTAGTAGGAATGCCATTGAAAAGTTCATCGATCTTGTTATATCCTATGAGATAATCGATATTGCAATTAAAAGTGGTAAAATGTCTATAGGTGAGTCTTTAGGTCAAATAAAAAGCCTACTGCTAACATAAAGAAAAAATAAGAGGTAAATGCCATAAGCTATGCTAACTCATCTTAACCAAGCCAATATCAGTGCCTATCCCTACTATCAGTGTGTATCCTATTTTAACCCAGTCATGATACCTCCTCAGCTAGTTCACACCACCACCTATAACCCATCATTCACTATTCTATCAAATCCTTCATAAAATAATCAATTGCAAACTAACCAAAACGTCAATAATTGTCTCAATAATGCACCAAACAATCAAGGTGCAAACCAACGACAATAGTTTGACCCTATCCCCATGACCTACAAAAAGCTTTACCAAGCTTTGCTCCAAGGGTATCTGGTTACTCTCTTTTATGTCCAGGAAAAGAAACCTCTATACCCTCAATGATATAACCCTAACTCCAATTGCAACTACTATGCTAAGGCAATAGGGCACAATATTGAGAACTGCATTTTTTTTCAAGTTGAGGGCATAAAGCCTCATTAATTCAAAGGTTTTGTAATTTAAGATAAATTAAAGGTTGAATATTGCTACAAATCCCCTATCAATCCATGTTGAGTTGACAATGAACATGATTGGTGTCGAAGATGATTGTGAGCTTAAAAAAAGCATAGAAGAGATCAGGATACCGATAAGTTTGGTTTGGTGAATCTTGATTTAAGTAAAAATATCTAACATTGTCGAAAGATTGAAAAAAGAACTTGATGATTTTTGTGACTTCCACACTATTCATGGCTATATCCTCCAACTATGTAAAGAATTTTGTGCGATGGTTGAGAGAATTGGATGAAGGCAGAATTGAATTCTATGACAAAAATAAGTATCTCTTGCCAAATTAGACTATGATTGAGAAAGGAATGACATTACCATTATACAAAAGAGGATAGTCCCTTATCATCTATGGATAATTAAACTTCGAGGTGAGTTCTCTGATGCCTATGATGAGTCTGTTCTTACAGGCCCTTGTGCCATTCTTATATAAGAACGACAAAGCCATTCCTTGGAAATAGGATCACCCAAATCTTGATGATTAGGGAACGCACTCAATTAACCATCGTAGTTGACTTGTTAGGAGTTAGTCAATTAACCCATAGTGGTAGATGTTACATTTCCATAGCTCAAGAAAGTTATAAGAGTAGTGCTATCTCGGTAGTTAATGCATTTCAAGTTGTGATGAAGGATTTTGAATGCAAAAAGATCAAAAAAATAGTGGACGAGAAAAAAGCCATTGAATTTCTAAAGTTCATCAAGCAAAGTTAGTATAGTATTGTCGATCAACTAAGTAAGCAGTCGACCAAGATCTTTATGCTGTCACTATTTTTCAACACAGAAGTACACTAAAATGCATTTCTAAAAATGTTGAATGAGGCATATGTGCTATTGAACAACTCAGTAGGCAAATTGGATCATCTCATGAGCAACATCATCGCTAATAACTACATCACATTCACCGATGATGAAAAGCTTTCTGTAAGGTAGAGGTAGCTACAAAGCCTACATATCACCACACATTGCAAAGTCCACATTCTGCCAAAGGTTCTCATAGACAATGGCTTTATTCTTAATGTTATGTTTATGGTCACTTTGAGCAAACTTCCTATTAATGCATCTTATATCAAACATAGCCACATGGTAGTGCAAGCATTTAATGGGACTTGCCATGAAGTCACTAGAAACATTACCATTCTACTCTAGATAAGTCCATGCACTTATAAAGTTAATTTTCAAGTAATAGACATTGCTTCATCATACAATTACTTACTAGGGAGGCTTTGGATATATTCAGTTAAGGAGTCCCATTGTCTTTGCACTAGAAACTAAATTTTGTGATCAATGACAAGGTTGTCAATATTGGAGCCCAGAAGGAGATGATAGCTGCCACTTCTACTAATAACATTTACATTGAACCAAATAAAGATGTAGCTGAGCCATCCTTTCAGTCATTCGAGTTTGTTGATGCTACATTTATAGGAGAAGGCCTACAGATATTTGAGCCTTAACTGCCAAAAAATACCCATATGGATTTAAAGTCAACTATTGGTAAAAGTTACTAGGTTGGAGAAGGTCTTAAAAGACACCTGCAAGGCATGGCTAAAGCCTTAAAAGTTATCAAACAGATCGATGAGAAAGGCTTAGGATTCAAGCCCAACATGTAGTGGAAGAAATAACACGCCAAAAAGGTTAAAGATCAAAGGTTGGCCAGTCTATTGCATTAAGAGTTAAGTCTAGAACTGATGATCTTTCTACCAATTCATAAGATTCTAATTGGGAGGACACATAGATCCAAATCAGCTAATAGAAATGAAAAACAAGGATGTTATAGTCATTTTGAATTAGGCATTCTATGACCTTCATGTCCACGCCATCGAGGATTAGTTGAGATTTTGAAATTGAGTAGTAAAACTCATCCCCATCCATTATAATTTGTTATTGACTATGAGGCCCTGTAGAAAACCCTTGTACTTTTTTAGTCTATTTTTATGTAGTGTCAAAAATTAAAAACCTACTTGCTTTTACCTAATAGCATGTAGGCATCTTATGTAATAGGCTTCTTCTATCATGTATTATTAATAAAAATGACTTTTGCATAAAGTATTTTATCTTGTATGCTTATCTTTATTCATCGACTTTATTCAAATTCTTTGTACTTACTTTTTGTTTATATTGTTTATTTCCTTACCCTTTTAGGTGCTCTGATATAAGTAATGTGGATGTTTTCAGTAAGCTACCAGAGATTGATTTCGAATAATCTGTATTGGTGAACTTGATTCCAACAAAGATTTAGAGGAAAGTTTTTTGCCACTAGATCTTCTATGATTAGTCGAGCATAAAGAAAAACAAATATTGCCCAATGAGGAGCTAATTAAGGTCATAAATTTAGAGACTGAAGAAGATTAGAAAAAAGTTAATATAGAAACTTTAATAAAACCCTTTAGCATAACTACACTGATAAACTTGCTTCAAGAGTACCGAGATGTATTTGCCTGGTCATATCAAGACATGCCTGGACTAGACACTAATATTGTTCAATAGGTTGTTCCTCAAACCTAGATGCAAACAATCCAGCACAAGCTAATAAGGATGAAATTAGAGATGCTCCTTAAGATCAAGGAAGAAGTCAAGAAACAATTTGAGGTAGGATTCATCAAAGTAGCCAAATATTCAAAATAGGTTGCCAATATTGTCCCAGTCCTCAAGAAAGATGGTATAGTGTGAATATGCATTGATTATCAAGCTTAAGAATGTTAGGGTAACTTATGAAAGGGCCATGGCAACACTATTCCATGATCTAATACACGAAGAGATTGAGGTTTACATGGATGTTATGATTGCCAAATCAATAAGAGAAGATGAGCACATCTCAGATCTTCATAAGCTTTTTGAACAATTGTGAAAGTTTTAGCTAAAACTGAATCTTGCCAAATGCACCTTTGGTGTCACCTTAGGAAACTTTTAAGCTTCATTGTCAGTAAAAAAAGGGATTAAAGTTGACCCAAATAAAGTTAAAGCTATTTAAAACATGCCTTCACCTCAAACCCAAAAAGAGGTGAAAAGTTTCTTGAGGAGACTGAACTACATCTTTAGATTCATATCCTAACTTACTGACAAATGTGACCTAATATTTAAACTCCTTCGTAAACAAAATCCTGAGAAATAGAATGAAAAATGTTAAGAAACCTTTGACAAAGTCAAGCATTACCTGTCAAATCCACCAGTATTAGCACAGCCAGTTCTTGGTCGACTTCTAATCTGATATTTGTTAGTCTTTGACAAATCTATGGGTTGTATGCTCTGCACATGATGAGTCAAGAAAAAAAAGAGCAAGCCATTTACTACCTAAGTAAAAAGTTCACAGAGGATGAGAATAACTATTCTGCAATGGAAAAGTTATATTATGCACTACTTAGACCACTCAGAGACTCAGGCAGTGTATGTTATATCATAAAACATGGCTAATTGCAAGGCTTGATCCCATCAAGATTGGCTAGTAGGCAAGTTTTGCTCTCTGTCTATGACATTGTCTATTTCAACTGAAAAGCCATTAAGGGTAGTACAATAGCTAATTTTCTTGGCAACTGAAGTGATGACTGACTATGATCCACTGGGCTTTAATTTCCCTGATGAGGACTTAATATGCATAATTGAAAGAGAATAAACCCTTAGTCATGACCCATCTAGGAAAATGTACTTTGAAAGAGCGTCAAATGCTTTGGGGCATGGATTGGGGCAAAATTGATTTCACTCGATGGAAGTTACTACCATACGGCCAGACTAAGCTTTAATTGCACTGGCAACATAGCAAAATATAAAGATTGTATCATGGGGCTCCAAGTGATTATCGAGAGAAATGTCATGACTCTATAAGTTTTTAAGGATTCAGCCTTAGTCATTTACCAACTAAAAAGGGAATGGCAAAGTCACGACCCCTTACTAATCCATTATGGGAAACAAATCTCGTAACTCAAGAAAGAATTCAAAGATATTAATTTCATTACCTACCTCAAAAATAAAATCAAACAACCGATGATGTAGCCACATCATCATGTTCAAGGTTACTCGAGAATCAGCTATCGCTCATATTTAAATGAGTATCTACACGGCTTTGGCACATTGTCAAAACATTAAAGAAGAGAAAGATGGCTTGCCATGGTATTATGACATCCTCTGTTACATTCACAATCAATAATACTCAAACATGCCATAAAAATGACAAAAGGACTGTCAGAAAAATAGATATGAGATTCATTTTAGGCGGGAAAACTTATACAAGGAAAGTCAGGATAAAATGCTACTCAAAGGTATCGATGCCCCTAAAACCACAAGAATCCTAAAAGAAGTTCATGAAGGTATCTGTAGCGTACATGCCAATAGGCATAGGAAGGTAAAGCAATTCATGAGATTGAGGTACTACTGTTAACCTTCAAAAGAGACTATATTAACTATGCCCAGAAATGTCACAAATGTCAAATTTATGTAGACAAAATTAATGTGCCACCTTTATTACTTCATGCCATGATAGTCCTATGGCCTTTCTCTATATAAGGCATGGATATGGCTGGGCCTATAATCCTTATGGCTTCTAATGAGCAGTGATTGACTACTTCACTAAATCAGTAGAGATGGCCTCATATGCTAGTGTCACTAGATTAGCTGTGTACAAGTTCATGAAATAGAACATCATCTGTCAATATAGGATTTTTAAACAAATTATTACAAACAATGCTCACAACTTGAAAAATAACATGATGCAAGCAATCTGCTCTCAATTCAAAATCCAATACTAGAATTCTATGCCATGCCATCCGAAAATGAATGGGGTAGTCAAAGCAACCAACAAGATATTAAGAGGATAGTCAAGAAAATGATTGAAACTTGGCTTTAAAAGCTACCCATTACATTCCATATATCGAACTTTAGTTTAAACCTCCACAGATGCTATCTACCATCCAAACTATCAAAGTCAAAATCCCTTCTCTAAGAGCTTTGATAGAGGCCAAACTCAAAGAAGTTGAATAGGTTAAGAATAGGTATGATTAGCTGAACCTTATTGAAGATAAGTGGTTGAAAGCCATTTGTTATGAGCAAATATATCAAAGGCGCATGATTAGGGCCCATGACAAAAAGGTCCACCCTCATCAATTTTAGAAGATAAACAGGTTCTCAAGAAGATCCTTTTAGTCCACAAAGACAACAGAGGCAAATAGACCCCTAGTTGGGAGGGAGCTTATGTCATGAAACAAGCTTTCTCCGAAGGGGCCCTGATTCTAATAAAAATGGATGGCAACATCTTGCCCAGTCTTGTCAAATTAGACTTTAAAGAAAGAAAACGTTTAAAGGATTAAAACCTAAAAGGGCATCTTTTGTTAAAAAAAGGGTTTTGGATGAAAACCTAAAATGGGCATCTAGATCACCACCTCAGCTTGAGTTGAAAACTCGAAAAGTAGCACAAAAAAATCTAAACTAAACCAAACCTCATCTAAATTGAATCAGGTCCTATCAAAACACCTGTTAGAAAAACCTCAATCAAACTTTGCCCAACCCTAACCATAGCTAATTAAATTCAATCCTGCTTTGACTAAATTAGGTGAATACCAATCAGATTAGATCAAACCTAAAGTCAAACCTTACCCAAACCCAAAGTCAAACCTCACCTAAACCTAGCTCAAGTCAAGAGGGATAAAGAAGTAAAATACTTAAGTCTTCGGTAAATGTAAAGTACTACAGAACAATCTTAGAGGTCTTTAGAAGATTGGCTTGCATTAGACATATTGATTGTTTGGGAAAGATCTCAAAATGCATAAGACAAAATATTCATGTTATACTTATCCGAGGCACTATTTTCCTAAACATTATATTCTTGTCATTATACTTCTTATATCTTTTGTCTTCCATCAAATGTGAACACAATTGTATCATCTTTCTTGTCATGAATAAAATACTATCTTGTTTCTTTTAACCCTTTTTCATTACATTTGCATTCCATTGTGCTTGTCATTTAATTAATGATACTTGATAATCAAATTATATCCACATTAAGATTTCTTAATATTATATCAGAAAGACAAAGATAGCATAAAAAACTTTATTTATGCCTTGATTGTCAAGATCATAAACCCCTCACACACAACACATATCAATCGTGATTAGATGTCAACCTTTCTCATCTTACTAGAGTCATTAGTCATGAAAGATCATAAACCCAAGCAAAACCTTCTAGTCTAGTCAAAAAACCCTCGCCAAAAGCTAAACACTAACTTATCTAGTCAAAATGCACCTACAGCTAAGTCAAAGTCACTTGATCTTTAAACTATCAACAAAACTAACCAACCCTATCAAAAAAAATCATCAAGCCTGAGCTAAGAAACATGAACATTCAAATTCTCACCTTGTAAAAATAACTCAGATACCTTAAGTCAAGATAACAATCATCCAAACATCAAGTCATCCAAAAATGTTAAGATCTCAAAGCCAATCAAGTTTGAAATTAGCACCTCAAACTATGGCATTAGAGAAATAGTTGTTAGAGCTCCCAGTCAAGAGGATAATTTGTAATGACTATTCTTGTATTAAGTTTTATGTCATGACCATATAGTTATATCATCAAGAAAGTTGCACTAGCTTTATCATATCATGCATTTATATTGTCATCACATAACATTATTTTGTCAACATCGTGTCAGCCAAAGTCTATCAAACCATAAAGAACTTCCTAGTAAGAATCTTAGACATAGAAAATCAATAAATTAGAGGGTCACTTAGGTAAAGACCCTATTTCTTCAAAAACTTCATTGCAAAAGAGTTCAAGGCCCGATAATGCTAGTAAGTTAGACCTGACTAAACGGTCTATGTTAAGAACTTATGTCTAAAGTCTTTGTCAAAAACCTTTTTGAAGAACTCATCTTTGTCGAAAACCTTTTTAAAGAACTCATGTCCAGAATTTTTATCAAAACCTTTGTCAAGAACTTTTATTAAGAATTTCTGTCAAGAACTTGTCAAGAAACCCTTCTAAAGTCCAATGTGGCTAGAATATTGTGACTTAGCTTATTGGCATCCTTGTCAACAACCTTTTTCAAGAACTTCTGTTAAGAATTTTTGTTAAAAACCTATTAAGAAATCTTTTTAAAGTTCAATGCTGCTAGAATATTATGATCTTGCTTATTGGCATCATTGCCAAAAACCTTTTTTAAGAACTTATGTTAAGAATCTCTATCAAAAACCTCTATCAAAAAATCATTTCAAAGTCCAATGTTGCTGGCTATGATTTGACAACTTGGCATTTTGTTATTTTTAAGTAGAACCTAGGGATAGGTTAAGCCTAGGATAGTAGTCTAGGTTTTTCATCTAAAACCTATCAAAAAATCTTTTTAAAGTTTATGTTGCTAACCATGATCTGGCATATTAGCACTCTATCATTTTTACGCTGAACCTAGAGATAGGTTGAGCCTAGGATCATAGTTTAGGTTTTTTCATCCAAAAATTTAAACTTTACCTTTTTACAAAAATCAAAACTATTTCCAAAATATTGTTTTATCTTAGTGTTACATTAATTTTGATATTTTATCATAGAAGCATGAGGTGACATCAAGCACGCCCTAGATAAAATGGTGTCTACTGATTTTTTCCTTATTCCTGATACTCAGAACAACTAAAAAAGGGTAGCTGTAGGCATCATTTTTTTGTATAGGTCGATTTTTAAGGCATCAGAGGACACTGTATGAGGTGTTATCAAGGTTATTTGAGTAATCATGGATCAGTCATCCATCATTCCAAGCCAAAGTGGGATGCTTAAAGAGCCAAAAGTATGGAAAATCTACATTTTTGCATGCATGTATTGATACATAGGTTATATGTATCGATACGAGATTTCTATGTCACTAAGATTTAAAATTCCTCTTTTGTATTAATACAAATGGGAATGTATTGATACATGAGTCAATATATCGATACGTGAGCTAATTGTATTGATATAGGGTTATGTTACAGCTAAAATTTGATTTTTGACCAAAATGTATCGGTGCACAAGTGATTGTAGCAACACATCTTGCTATGTACAGATACAATCTTCAATGTATTGATAATTCTAGGTTTTTTGCCTAGATGTATCAATACAATAAATAATGTACTGATGTATTTTGTGTCAAGTTCATGGCATTTTTCACCCTTTGGCTCTATTGCATTAAAGCACAAATTTGGTCATGACTTTTGCTCCAAAAATCACCAAATATCAAATAAAACTTCCTAAAAATCATTTAGACTTTATTTTTGGGATTAAACATTAGGTTTTAACATTTTTGAATGGTCTATTAAGCTTGTCACAAAGACATTTCATGTTATAATATGGATAAAGGAAAGGCAAGCATGACCTTGCTTACTATACCAACCCATGCATGGTTTGTTTCTACTGCCAAGGATGTATTTCAACTAATGAAATGATGAAAGGTTGCTCTTTTGTACAATGAGTCACCGTATAGTCTACATTAAATGTCCTAAATGCCTTTGATGGCTAAAATAAGATCCTATAAAGATTCATGATGTGCTAAGCAATAAAAAACCTTTACACACATTTACATCAGCAACTATACCTAAAAAAATATTAATTCCTATAGTTTCCCTATTAGCCCTCTAAAAACCCTTTTAAAACCTTTATAACCATCACTTTACCTCACAAACCACTCCTCTATTAATATAACAACCTTCAAGCTCATTCCTAGCCACCTTTTCTTGCTAAATCATAACAAGCAAAGCTAAGAAATTGAGCTATAAGTTTAAAACCTTTTCTGCATAACAAGGTTCTCAAAGCTTTTAGGGTATATTCCTTATCCTTTCTACCTCTATCTATTTTTTTTCTTTTCTATCATTTAATAAGCTTTAACATGTTGATCATGACCTTGTCTTATGATCTCTAAGCATATTATGGCCTTAGATGTGGTAGACTTAAGATTTTTCATGTTTTATTGACTCTTCCATTATATCTTCTTATTCCTATATGCTTGGTTCATCTTGAAAATGTGTTTTGATGCTGTCATAAAATTCCAACAATTGGTTTTTCTTTGTTTAAGTATGTTTATATCATTTCCATGGCATATTCCTTGATGCTATCTATTGACCTAACTTACTCATGCATTTTCATGCTTATCTTCACATGTCATCATCATTTTCCATGTCTAAATGCCATCTTTGCTTACTTGAATATGCCTCCCCTATTTAGTCATGAACATCACATTTAGTTCATCATGTGTTTGCCAAAATGCTTATTTGTTGTTTTTCAAAAATTTGTTTTCCTAAAGCCCCAAGTTAAGCCTATGTTGACCTCAATAAATGAGGATTAACATGGACTTAAGGTTTTTTATTCATTCCTAATTTTGATGAAAAATCAAGTTTTCCATGTTTTGATTCAATGTTTAATGACGTTAAATATTCTATTTTTCAAAAATAAAATATCATTTTTTAGTGTTCAAAGTTGTTTATGGTTTGGTTTTTTTATCTAAAGCCCCTTAGCTTTTGATATGGTTAATAGGTTGTTACATCATCCCAAATTACTCTAGGATTGTGTGAATGAGCTTGTGAAGCCATTTGCACTCATTCTTTCTATCTCAGACATTCAAATGTCCGGGCTTAATTTTAATCCTAGGAAGTTTAAGAAAATCGAAAGAAAACTCCTTTATTTTGTCCTACAGCACTATAGTTACAATTTGAAAAATCATTTTTAAACCTTAAACAAATTTTCATGAATTTTATGATATTTTTACTTGAAAAGGAATCTAAGTACCTGTCAAACAGTATCTTGTTTTCCCTCAGATAATGCAGGATAAAAAAGTTATGATTTTTCAAACTAACACTATCTTAAACCCTTGGGATTAGTAATTTACATTATGTTTAGGCCCTTTCAGCCCATCCATAGATTTTTATTGATTTTTAAAATATTTTTCCAAAATGTTTCATGAAATTCCCTTCTTAGAAAGGTATTACTTGTGATTTAATGATTCCAAATAAGTTGGGTATATTTTTCAAAGTTCCTTGCATTCTTTCCCTTGCATGTGTTATCAATATTGCACCTAGATCCAACTTAAAAATTATATTTCTCCTAGAAAGCAATTTTCTATGATTTTTGGAATATTTTTATACTAACTTTTACTAAGTCACTTTCTAATGATGTCTTATTTGACCCCTAAAACCTTAGGATCAATACAAAACAAATCAAAAATAGGGATAGCATGATGTTGTCCTTTATTTTGGCATTTGTCAAAATTAACCAATTTTTTTGAAATTTTCGCTTCAAGGCATTCAGATGTCTCTAAACAATGCCAATCAACCTTTAGAGTGAAGAACACATGCCAACCTACCCCTAGGCTTGGATCAAAGCATGAACATTCTTTTCAAAATTTTGTCAATTTTATTTTTATAAATTCCCATTTTTTAAATTCAAAACTTGTCAACTTTGTAAAGAAATGCTGAAAATGTTATTTTGTCAAAAATAATTGATTTTTGTCAATTTAAAATTTTTAATCCCACTTTTTCAAAAATTGTCAAAAATTAAATTTTCTCTCTCCTAGATTATCTTAAACGTTTCTCAAAATTGTCAGTTTGGTTATTTCAAGATAATTGATAACCATTAGCCTTTCCTTTCTCCCCTATTTTGTATGACTTATTTTATGCAATATTATTTCTTTTTCATCTTACTAACACATTTCTCTTTGTGGTGTCTACCTTGCTTTCATATTTTCAAAAATCATAAAGGCAATGCTTTGTGTTAGTATCTGTCCAATGCTAGATGCGAAGTATCCTATTTTCAAAATTAAATGTGAAACTCATTTTATCAAAAATCTCTATATTTCCAATGTCTTCAAGATGCATATGGGATTAAAACTTTCTTTAAAACTCGGATTTACTTTTTAATACAAATTAATGCATAAAAGGAGATTATATCAAAATAATGATAAATCAAAATCAAGGAAACCTAAATTAAGTTAAAACATGGCTAAAAGGTACCAATTTTGGGCATCGCTGGAAGGTTCATACCTCCTTTCGCAAAACAAACTTTCAAACCCAACCATCAAATCTTCATACTATGAAGATCGTGGAATCGATGTTTCAGGTTTTGTAACCTAGAATATCATTTTTTATAGGCATCCGATCATGCCTAGCCCAAATGATTAGTGGCAACTCCAAGTCTTCAACCACTTCGTGGTGGGTATCTGAGACTAGTTAGATGGGTGATTTGTCCAGCAGTCCTCTTTCATAATCAAGAGCCGAGAATCTATACCCCTTTACTCCTATCACTTCAAAATGGAAGAATCCTAATTAATAGGGCACTTCTTTCTCAATAAAAAGTATTTTTAAGCCATGCATACTTCCTCACTCCATGAGAATACTTTTTGGTGGTTATGCGTTACCAACAGCCATACATAGTAAAACATGTATTTTTTTAAAGAGCCCTGATCTTAACCAAAATGGATGGCAGCGAATTGCCCAACCTTATTAACTCTAATTCCATCAAGAAATACTATGCCTGAACAGGAATTTAAGGTGAAAACCCGAAAAGGCACCCTATAACCCTAGAAAAGAAAACCTTAGATGAAAACCCAAAAGTGCATCTAAAAAAACAAATTGGCTTAAGTTAAAAACCCAAAAGGGCAACATAAATGACTAAACCTTCCTTTATCCAAACTTAATCAAATCCAAACTATCACTAGACCAGCCTAGCCTATTCACTGTACCATGAGCAAAACGCTAAATCATAACTTGATCCATCTATCCTACTCTGACCTACCCTACCAAATCTCCTTTTCACCTAAACCAGGAGGTGATAGGCGGTGCCTACCTAAACCTAGGGCAATCATCACATCATGGGGCAATTCAAAAAGTCTCCACATGGGTTAGCCAATACCAAAAGGATTGACTACTTAAGGAAAGTCTTCGAAAGTACTTAGTAGAAGATTCATGTCATTACCATTAGTGATGCTAGTTCCTTAAATGAATTTATTCCTAACTCTTTTGTATTCCTTAGAAATTTTCATGAATTGTACTCTTTTTTTGAGTGAAATACAATTACTTGATTTTTCAATTTCTTTTTGTAAACTTATATTCTGTGTGCACCATGCTTATCGTTTAATTGATAATGCTTGATAAATGGATAAAACTAATAACAAGATTTTCTAGTTGTAGATACCTTATTTTGCCTAGGCTAATTTTTAGCATCCCTAGATGTAATCGAAAGATATTACCATCAAAAAATGAAAAAAATAAAAATGGGGAAAACTATCAGGTGCTGTGTCAACAAGTAAAACCATTTTTTTGGGAAGGTCTGAAATGCCTATTGGTCGTATTAAAGAAAAATGTAAAAATGAGGCATCAAAGGTCATTATTCAGGGTATCACCAAAGTCATTCAGATGAATATAGGTCAGTTTCCCACTGTTTATGACCAAGATAAGGTATTCAAAGAGCCAAAGGTTCGTGCAAGTCACATTGGTGCATAAGTATAGATACAAAGCTTTCACATCACCAAAAATTCAAAATTTTAAATGCAGTATTGATAAAAGAGGGTTTGGTATTGATACTTAAGGTATGGTCTCAATATTTAGTGTGTTTGTATTGATATAGGCCTTAGATGTAGCTAAAGTTATGATTTTTGGCAAAATGTATCGATACACAAGTAGGAGTATCAATACAAATCCATGAAGTATCGATACAGGCCTCTAAGTCTTGAGATTAGAGATAATTTTTTACTCTTGGTATAAATACACACTTCATTGTTTCAATACTCAAGGGTAAAAATTTCCTTGAGTATCGATACACCAAGGTATTTTTGCTCAGCTCGAGCCATTTTTCATCCTTTGAAAATTTAATTCAAACATGTTTCTTGCACAAAAAATCATCATAATTCATACCAGGCCTTAACTATGGGCTGGTGGTTGGAGTTAAACAATTTTTTAAAGCCCAAAGAGCGAAAAATGGACATTTTAATAAAACATATGGTTTTTAGAGGGCTTGGCTTTTCTCTAGTTGTAGGCTATTACAACCTTTTTACACTACTACTCTGCATGACGGAACTAATGGAAAAAGAAGCAGCTAAGCATAGTACCTAGAGTTATCCCCTAGTATATGAATGAAAGATTAAAAATCCCTCACTTTGTCTCCAAAAAGCATTGGCTGAACCCTGAATTTAAAAGAGGGCCAAAGCTCGCTCAGCCATGAATCTTTTTTTTAAGCAATCTACAAAAAAAAAAAACCTCCAACAACTTTAAAAAAAGACTCCAAAAAACATTGTTCCATTACCTTTTACCTTCAACTTCTTTCAATCCTATAGCTCCTTAAAATCACCACCAAAAACACTTTCAAGAACGCCTATTCCATTCATTATTCCTCTTAAAACTTCCTTCCATCACTTTTTTTTCATTATTTCCTTGCACATTAACATCAAAAAAAAAGTAAGAAAGTGAACCCAAAGTTATTACTTAAAGAAAAAGGCTAAAACTTGAGGTTTTTGTTATATTTTCTCACTAGCTTTATTTTTTTCTCATTTCTAGCACTTGCATCATTTTAGTAAATCGTTTATGCTTTCATGACCATTCTAGGACTCCCATGCATTATTGTTGCCTTGGTTATGGTAGTTTTAAGATTTCGATGTTCTTTTGATGCCTTATTGTTGGTGGGTAGGCCAAACATCTTCTCTTTCATTTTATCATCAAAGCAATCCCTTATTTATGCATTTCCTGTCATGTTTCACCAATTTTAACATGCTTAATACACGCTTCAATGTTTTTTGTAACTTGCATTAAGCATGTTCATGCATTTTCTTGCATTTTTAGGAGTCTCATGGCACAATAATGCTATTTTGAAAATTCTAGCATGCTTTTATTTACTTAAATATGTTCATGTCATCTTCCATAGCATGATTTTTGATGCCATTCATGGAGTTATCATTTCCATGCATCTTATTTGTCCCCTTATTGTATTTCTTTATCATCTTTTCTATGTCAAAATGTCATCTTTGTGTGTTTGCATGTTTTATCCTTACTCATCTTTGTGTATGTCTTATTTTGTTCTTGAATCCTTGTTAAGATGCTTGCATGTTCGCTAAAAATTTGATTTTCAAAAAAAAAAAAAATCCCCGAGTTAAGTTCATGCTACCTCCAATAAATAGAGAATAGCATGGATTTAATGTTTTCATAAAATTGTTCTTCTAATCTTGGGAACAAATTAAACATTTTAGATCTTCACAGTAAAATAAGTTTAAATTTGATGTTTTTCAAACAAAAATGACCCTTTTAGTTGATAAAAAAATATACATATTATGCTTTGATCCTGAGTTTAACACTTTCATGGTGGCATGGTCAACGGGTTGTTTCATCATCCTAATCTCCTTCGAGATTGTGGAATGAACTCATAGTGCCTGTGTCATTTTTTTCTTTGTGTTGCGAATATTCGAACATCCATAACTCGAATTTAACCCCCTAAAAACTCAAAAAATTGAATAGTCCCCTATTTTTGCTCTAGCAACACTATAGTCTGAGTTTAAAAAAAATTATTTTCAAACCATGAATGATTTTTTTAGAATTTTCTAATGTTTTTCCCTTAAAAGGCATCAAAATAGCTTTCCAATGGTGTCTTGTTTGCCCTCGGATCATTCAGGATGAAAGAGTTATGATTTTTTGAACCTTTGTTGTTTGGAACCCCTAAGATCAGTGCATTATGTTTTGTTTAGGCCATTTTGGCCCATCAGATGATTTTATTCTATATTATTTAAATATTTTTCCTAAAAATTTTGCAAAATTCCCTTTCCATAAAGCTATTGTTTAGAATTTAATAATTCTGGATAAGCCCGGAATGAATTTTCAAAGTCTTTTATCCTCATTCTTTTGTACATGCTACCAGTGTCTGTAGACACCTTATTTTGTCCGAGCTAAATTTTAGCAACCTAGGGCATGGATGTGAGAGAGGGCAATGATATTTTGAGGAGGTCAAGAAGGCTTGTGGATCATATCAAAGGTAAATGCAAAGATGTGGCATCCAATGATGTAGTTCAAGGTATCCAGGGATAAAATATATGAGAAAATTCATAATTTTTCTTGAATTGATACAATGGTCCAACATGCCAAAAATTTTAAATGTCCCCATTTGTATCGATACAAAATGTAAATGTATCAATACAAGAGCTCATGTATCGATACTGGGCCATGCCAAGACCAAAATGTGCATTCTGTAAAGAAATGTATCAATACATATCAACATGTATTGATACAATGGTTTATAGTATCGATACAATTATCATTGTATCGATACACTCAAGGTTTTTGGACCAAAATGTATTGATACATACATGCCATTTTCCATGATTCGGGCATTTTTGACCTTATTCACCTTTGATCAAAAACTTGGCTTTAACTCATTTCTTTACATTAGAAAAGATCAAAACCTATATCAGATTACGAATTTGGACTTTTGAATTAATTAAAATACTTTTTTGAAGTCTATATTAGATCAAAAAGGTCAATGTCACATGATCACCCTACTTCTCCCTAGTTTATTGACCAAGATCATCATCAGCCACCCTATTTGCTGGAAAATCATTTCAATATTTAAACCAGCCACCCTAGGTCCATCACATTGGCAACAAATTGCTCCCTACAGCCACTCTATAGCCACCAAGCTGACATCACTTTGTTCCCCGTGAGAAATAACCAAAAGCACCTTTAAATTGGCTCCAAAATGCTGGTATAAATAGACCACCTATATCTTAGCTAAACAATGTTAGATTCCAGCTCATTTTCAGCTTCCAAAAACACATACCTACACTAAGAAAACCAGAATCACGTAGCTCTTCACTCATCACCCAAAAACAGCCCTAAAACACTCATTCCCAACCATTACACATTCTAAAAATCACCCTTATCGATACCAGAACCAAAACCTTATTGTTTCTCTCTTTTTCTTGCTTGTTAACAACAAGGAAAAAAGGGAAATTCAAGCCATCTTTGTTGCTCCAACTATTTGACCAAAAATTAAAGTTTTGTTGGTATAACTTCTTACTTTATCACTTTTATTTTCTATTTTTAAGCATCTTCATCATTTTAGTGAGCTCTCAATGTGTCCATCACCTTCCTAGGATTCTCATGCATTATTATGGCCTTTGGTTGTGGTAGTTTAGGATTTGATGCCTTAATGCCCTTTTGATGTGCAAAATGCCTCATTTCATCCTCATTATTTTGATAGCTCTTGCTTATGCATATTATGCCATACCCTTGCATCTTGTTATGATTAATCCATGTATGAATCATTAGCCTAAAATATTTCAAGCGTATTTATACATTAGCTTGCATCTTGTCATGAATCATTGTCACTTTCAGCTTCCATAACATTTTCTTGTCAAAGTGCA
>JBBYHL010338939.1:0-10318 GCA_038381835.1 Adansonia madagascariensis
TTCCCAGCTTGAGGGGGAGTGTTGGAAAACAGTTAGCTATTTATTTTAATTATAGATTAGATAATTAGTGATTTAATCGTAGATATGTATTTGCTGTGTAGATATGTATTAGCTATAGGTAGAAAATAGATCCTTAGAATTATGGAATCAGTCCTAAAATTATGGGATTTATTCTACCAAATTTTTTTGCTCAGACTAGTGATAACCTATGTACTATACTGTGTATATAAAGATATCCTACAAAGAAATAAAAGTACATTAGAGAATGAAGTTTTACCTTCAATTCTAACAGTTTTCATGTTTAATCCATGTTTATTGTTATATGCACTGTATGTTGTTTATGACATCTCCATTAAAATGCTTGCTTCTTTCCTAAAAACTAGATTTTCAGAAAAATCCTGAAGTTAAGTTCATGCTACCTCCGATATATGAAGAATAGCATGGATTTAATGTTTTCATGAAATTGGTATTCCACTCTTGGAGATAAAACAAAAATTTAAACTCTGGATTCATGGTGACACAAGTTTAAAGTTGCTGTTTTTCAAGCAAACAAATCCCTTTTTTAGTAAGAAAACACTAAGGCTTGATCATGGCATGGTCAATGGGTTGTATCATCATCCTAAACTACTCTAGGAATATGGAATGAACTCGTGATGCCTGAGTCATTCTTTTCCCTATGTTATGGATGTTCGAATGTCCATAATTCATGTTTGACCCAAGGAAGCCAAAAAATCAAATAATCCCCTGTTTTTATCCTGGCAACATAAAAGTCTAAATTTTAAAAATCATTTTTTGAACCATAAAATATTTTCTCTGATTTTTATAATATTTTTCTCATAAAGGGCATCAAATTACCATTCTAACAATGTCTTGTCTACCTCGGATCATCCCATATAAGGGAGTTATGATTTTTCAAACCTTTATTGTTCGAAACCCCTAGAACCAGCGTGCAATTTTTTGTTTGAGCCATTTTGGTCAATCAAATGATTTTTATGAACCTTTTAAATATTTTTCATAAAATGCTCACAAAATTCCCTTTTTGGAAAGGTAATATTCATGATCTAACAATTCTAGATAAGCCTAGAATGATTTTTCAAAATCCATTATGCCCTTTTACTTGTACATGCTACTAGTGTCGAGACAGTCTTAACTTCAAAATTTCACCTAGAAAGTAATTTTCTAGGATTTTTGACATATTTTTACATTAAACTTTATCAAGTTGCCTTTCCAACGGTCTCTTTTTACCCCTTGAAGCCTTTGGATACACCTAAAATAAATTTGGGAAAGGAGATAACATGATGTTGTCCCTTATTTTTTAACTTAATCTTTGAATCTCCTTTTATCAAAACATTCAAACATCTCGAAATGCACCCGATTGGTTCCCCCCACAGCACAAACCCTTTAGGCATGGATCAAGGCTAAAATACAAAAATGATTTTGTACTAGATATCTCTTTTCCCCCTATATAAAAATTTTCACTAGCAAGGATACTCTAACCCACTACTCGAAGAGGATACTCCAACTTTGTTCTTAGTCAAAAATTCAAATTTTCTTTTTATTCCTAAATATTTTCCTAGCTTTATCCTTTGGGATACTCTAACCCCACCTCTTCGAGGGCATCCTCCAACCATATTTTACCTTAAAAAATCTAAAATTTTCTCTCTTTTGGATGTCTCAGACTGCTTTAATTAAAACCATTTTTAACCCTCTAAATTGCCACTGAATCCAGACCGGTCTCTAAAATTATCAACCTAGTTATTCTTTAATAATCGAAGGCAATTATGAAATACATTTTGATCGTCCTTTTTTTTTTACATTCTTTTGTTTGTGATTAGTTGTTTCTGATATTATTATGTTTCTCTTTTTTCATCTTACTAACACGTTTCTTTTGGTAGTGATTATCATGCATTCATGTCTAAAATTCATTTTTCAATAAAACTTACAAGGCAATGTTCTTTGTTCGTATCTCTCTATGGCCTAACATAAAACACTCAAATTTTTTTAAATCTAATCCAGACATTGTTTTCACAAAAATCTCTATGTTCCTCACATCTCTGAGGCACATATGTGAGCTAATTTTCTTAAAAAAAGAAAAAACTCGGATATAAATTTACAAAACTTCATGGATTCAAGGGAATTATATCTAAATAAAGACTAAATGGAACTGATTTAACCGAAACCAAAGTGAGACACAGTTAGTAGATACCGATTTCGAGCGTCGTGGGGATGTTAATCCTTCCCCACACATAACCAACTCTTAAACCCAACCAACAATTCTCTAACCTTTATAAAACTTGACATCGATGTTTCGAGTTTCGTAACTCAAAATATTGTTGTCAATAGGCATCCGATCCTACTTAGCCAAAAATGATCAGTGGTGACATTAAATTTATGGCCACTTTATGGTGGCCACCCGAAACTTGATTGAATGAGCGATTCACCATTATTATGCCTCATCCAAATCCCGATCGTGGTATAACTCAAGGCTTGACCACAACCAACCATCATTTATTTTAAGTCGAGCATGCCATGCTCTTCGGATCATCCAAATTTTTAAAGGCGAGCATATTTAACATGGGACAATTGGTCAATAGGATACTCCAACCCCACTACTCTAAGTGGATGCTCCAACCCCGTTCTTAATCAAAAATTCAAATTTTCTCTTTATTCCTAAATATTTTTCTAACTCTATCTTTAGGGATACTCTAACCCCACCTCTTCGAGGTGATGCTCCAACCCCGTTTTACCTCAAAAAATACAAAATTTTCTCTCCTCCAAATATCTCAGTCTATTTTGATTAAAATCATCATCAACCCTCTAAATTACCACCAAATCTAAACCGGTCTCTAAAATTATAATCCTGATTATTCTTTAATAATTGAAGGCAATTATGAGATACATTTCGATCATCCTTCATTTTTACGTTGTTTTGTTTGTGATTACTTGTTTATGATATTATTATGTTTCTCTTTCTCCGTCTTACTAACACGTTTCTTTTGGCAGTGATTATCGTGCATTCACGTTTAAAATTTATTTTTCAATAAAACTTACGAGGCAATGTTTCAATTTGGTATCTCTCCAGTGCCTAACACGGAACATCCAAATTTTTTTAAATCTAATCCGAACATTGTTTTTACAAAAATCCCTACGTTTCTCACAAATTTGAGGTGCATATATGAGCTAATTTTCTTTTAAAAAAAGGAAAAAAAACTGGATCTAAATTTACAAAACTTCATGCATTAAAGGGAATTATATCTAAATAAAGACTATATGGAACCGATTTAACCAAGACGAAAATGAGACATAGTTAGTAGGTACCAATTTCAGGCATGCTAATCCTTCTCTGCCCGCAATCAACTACCCAACCAACGAATCTCTGAACTTTGTAGACCTTGAAATCGATGTTTCGAGTTTCGTAACTTGAAATATTATTTTCAATAGGCATTCGATCATGCCTCGCCAAAAATGATTGGTGGTGACTCCAAATTTATGGCCACTTCATGGTGGCCACCTAAAACTCGACTGGATGAGCAATTCACTCGATGGTCTCCTTTTCTTTCACATTATTATGCCTAATCCAAACCCCGATCATTGGATAACTCAAATGCTCAACTACAACCAACCATCATTTATTTTAAGTCGAGCGAGCCATGCCCTTCTGATCTTCCAAAGTTTTAAAGGTGGGCATATAGCGATAGAAGGACTAAATCAAGTACTAGACTAAGATCTTTAACATCCATACTACTTTATAGTTTGGCCCCTTCAATTGCATTTAGCCATTTCTTAAAAAGCTATAACTTTTTTTCAATCTCTGCTTTATCTTGCTCTTTACCGTTCTATTTACTCTTTTCCTCTTCACCAATACTAAAGCCTGCCAGTTCTTCTTGAGCAACTGCAGTTCTTATGCCAGCCCCTTGCGAAAGGGCGTTAGGGTTAAAATGATGATTGGTGAATTAGTTATGGGGACATTTTATTTCATATTTTGGGTATTAGCCAATTATGTATTCTGAACATTAGTTGTCTATTTCTCAACTGCTACCCCCCGAATCCTCTAGCAAGAGTATCAATATTTATCTCTGGCTGTTGGTGAATAAGATCCCTTACCATTAACAGCTTCGTCGTCCTTGTGATCTGAGCTTATAATTCTTCTGGCCTTTTCAGCATAGCCTCTTAGGCCTGTCGATGACTTTCTTCTAATCTTTCCAATGTTGTCAAGTGGTCCTCAGCCATTTATCTTGTTCTAAATATAGTATAGTATCGATAAGTAGGTAGTGGTTGAGTTGATCTCTCTAGGTTTATAATGTTAGAACCTTATTAGAACTATCAAGTTTCTTTGAGTTAATTAATTTTTAATTATGAACTAATGAAATTAATAATCATGTATGTATGTACATATATGTATATATGTATGGGTATATATATGTATGGTATGAGTATATAAAAGCATTTGCAAGGACGCTTGCTTTAATAAAAGATTTCAAACTTAGAAATTTTCCATTAACTTTATGACAAACTAAATATTCACATCATTGATAATGTAAAGATTACATCCAAGGAAAGTCCTAACTTGATTATATTATTTCTAAGCCTCATCCTAAAACTAAAATATAATCTGCTTGTATTCTCTTAAAGGGTTCATCTATATTTGTAAGACTTTAATCCTCTCCACCATTTTTGGATGAAGGCTAAATGCATCTATTCTTTGAGATGATCTATGTACATCTATCAGCCAAAAGAATTAGCTACCCACATTCTACCATTATCTTTAGCCCATCATAGTTTATCAACCTAATATGTATTTAGATCATGGTAAGCTTGTACCAAAGCACTAATGTTATCTCCTTTATGTTGTAGTTCTAATTTGTTCTTCTCAATTGTTATCATAAGGCCTTGTTTTTCTTCAAGCAATTGAGATACCCTTTATGCTCTCAATAGCACAGCTTGGAGTCGTTCATTCTTTTTAATAGACCTCCTTAGCTGGAGACGTGTATCAATATGTTCCTTTTTTCTTTCAAAAATAGCTTGCTTGTCTTCTCTTTTCAAAGCTTTAGCCTTCAAACTCTCAATTCTTCACTAAACTTACGCATTTCCTCCCTCATTCCCTTAACAGTGCTATTGAAACTCCCAGATATCCTCGCAAGCTTCATCTTCTTATTTTGTTCAATCCAGTCATTCTTCATTAGATTATACTTTTCTTTCATTCTTTCAACTTCTTTTCCTTTTGCTTTTATCTTTATTCATAAATACGCCATTTTCTCTTAGAGCTTATGATTCTCATCATTCATTCTCTTTCATTCCCTAGTAGCTTCCTCCTTAATCAAATCAATCTTAGATGGCATGAAAAGATTTGGATTGATAAATACTCAAGGAATGGGTACTATTTGAGCTGAGAATGAAGATGTTACAGCCCCAAACGTTCCTCCAAGGATCATACCTTGGAATGATCTTATACGTGTATACATGTAACCCCAATTTATGCCTCTCTCTCTAATAGAAAGCAGCTATCTGAAGCAACTTTCTATAATCTTCACCCTAATATTCTAGGTCCACACTAGCTAAATTTGAAGTCATAGGGATGAACTAGTACAACCCATATTGTCTCTAAACCAATAACGGTGCATAACCCATGATGGCCCATATATTAAGTAGAGGCATATAAAGTAGATGACCACACCAATAAATAAAGCATTTTGGTAAAAACCAAGGTGACCTTTAGGTTATATCATTAGAAGCCAAGATCTTGAGTGTTTTAACTGATTATTTCTTGGTTCCAGACTTGGGTCATTTTTTTTTGATGAATTCCTAAAAAAGGATAGAAAATGAGAGTTTGACTTTCTTTATTTCTTCACCCCAAAAATAACATCGAGCCTAGATATACAATAATAGAGCACTTTCAAAGAATCTCCCTTGGTCTTTCTTTTAGCATGCATTGAGTGCTTGAATCATCTCAGCTAGAATTACTAGAGCTAGGAGTATGTTCCTTTTCAAACTGTCAAATAAATCCACTATTGTCGCCTCAACATGTCCCAACACTCTTGGGAAAAAAAACCATCCTGTATATAGCAAAAGCAAATGCATCCAGAGCCTTCTTAATATTAAATCACAATTGGTATATTTTCATAGAAACTGCCATAATATGGCACTGGTGTTCCCTTTCTGCTTTATATGGTGTTAGTTAACTTTGAAATCCAGATCCAGAATTTGAATCAATTTTTTACAAAAGCTGGTCAAATTGTGCTCCTTGTAGTAGATGGACCTCATTTCCAAAGGCCTGAGCCCAAGGACAGTCAAAATCTCTTCCACAGTCGGAGTCATGTCATTTTGATTGAATAAGAAACATTAGAATGATGGATCCCAAAACTCGATCACAACCTTGACTAACTGTTCATCCGTATATATTTTAAGCAAAAAAGTAATATGTCCATAATTTCCTACAAACTGAGTTTGCTTTACTTTTCCCAATGATCTTATATTTCGGCTAACTCTCTCAAATTATTTTGGCAGAGGTCTAAATGTGTGATCCTCGACAATTCTAACACAAAACCCCTCGCTATACAATCCCCATCCATTTTTTTATTGAATTTGGACACATAACGAACCTCATTAAATTCTTCGAAAATAATCACTGCATAGTAGTTTTGACATAAAGTTAGATGAAAATTGACCTAAGTCGAAATTTTTTTTTAAAGCAAGCATTGCTTTATGCATATGAGGAAAGAAGAATGCGCTAAAAAGGAAAAATAAATGAGTTAGTACCCTTAAGAGATATTAAATTCAAATGAAATTTCAAAATGAAAATCACAAATTATTGAAATAAAGTATCGAAACCAACTAAATAAATAAATTTCAAAGCAATGAAAATCAATATCATTCAAATAAAATATTAAAATTGTCTAAATAAATAAACTATGAAAATAAAGAGAAAAAGATAGCTTTGTCCTTTTATATGTCCCTAATTTTGGTGACACCTAAAATCAGGCATGCTTTTGACTGGAGGGTTGGTTTGGTTCACTATATGAGGTCAAGGTCAGACCTTTAATTAGATTCTCTAATTCCTTAAGCCCATGAAGGACTAATGTGGTACCTTATCCTTATCCATTGTCGATTTATGTCGGAATAGGTTTAATTCAAGTGGGCATATCCTCCATGCTCTTAACAATGCTAATATCTCAAGTAGGCTAAGAATCTACACCCGATAGGATTTTTATTGGCCTAGATAGAGGCTAACACCTCAAAAGGTCGAGCTACTTCACCCCATCCTAAAATATTGGGTACCTCTAAAAAATGAGAAACTATTGCACATGTGTACAATGTGTGCGAAAGGATAAATATACCTTTTCATGACACAACATTAAAAAAAACCCATATCTTAATCCCTAAAAGACAGAAAAAACACAAAAGGATAAGTGAAAAATAAATATTAATATAATGATTTTCTTTAGAGAAAGGGAATTTAAAATTAAATACCAATTGAAACTGAATTAATTAAAATTTAGTTAGCATATAATTAATTTTAGGCCTGACTCTCTAAACCATTCCTAGTGGAGTCACCAAGCTATTGTATGTTGCCTAAATATGAATCCTGACCACTCATGACTTAAAAGGCCTTTATTCCTATATTTATTGATGTATCACTGTTTTATATTATCTTATTTCTATGGGCCATATCATTATTAATAATTTCTTATTTCCAGGGACTGGGTGTTTAAGATGAATGGGTCACCTGACTTAATCTTAAATAGTCATTATGAGATAATTATTTATTTGGAGTCACCACCAATCTGTTTGGGCTGGTTGAGATTGGTCACTTATCGAAGTCATATTTTGAAGGTTATGAAACCCTAGAATACCAACTTCGAGGTCCACGATCACACTAGAGATCATATAAAAGTGCCGAGGAGTTGGTTACAATCACAATCAGGGATCAACCCTCTCGTGATGCTTGAAAATTGGTATCTTATTAATCACATGTTAACTTGAATTTTAATTTTTATCCAGTTTCAATATATGGCATTTAATTGTAATTTCCATAATAATATTTTATGAAAAAAAAACTATTATTTTGTGTTGGGAAAATTGGGTTTTTGAATTTTTTGAAAATCAAAATCTCTTATGCACCCCATTTAAGAACTAGTGGAACATGAAAGCATTTTATCACTTCCTTTGTACCTCCACTAGAAAACCAGAGGAACACAAAAAGTTTTAAAAATCAAAATATCTTTCGCACCCCGCTGGAGGGCTGGAGGGCTAGAGGAATAGGAAAGGTTTTATTTTTCTAAAATTTATAAAAGTCTTGATTTTTAATTTGAAAAGGAATCTTATTATTAAGATAACCCATAGAACCCCTCTCATATTCTAGGAGAAATTTCAAAGAATATTTTAATTTGGAGACATTGTTTTAATTCTAAAAAAAATTGATTTTATGAAAAATATTAATAGAGTATTCTAAGATCTGAAAAACAATCTAAGATGATGAACCTATCTCTAATATGTACCTTCGACATGAAAGTATCCCAATAATCATAAAGGACTTGGTAATGTAAAATTACCCAAATGCCTTTAAGGTACACTGTCGATATGAAAGTATCCTAATAACCCCAAAGGACTCAAAAATGATCATAAAAGGGTGAACTTACCCTAAATACAGACCTTTGGCATAAAAGCATCCTGGTGACTACATCAAACTCGATTTTAGAGAAATTACCAAAATGCCCTTAAGTATACCTTCGACATGAAAATATCCTTGTAACCCTAAAGGACACTAAAGGGATTATAAAAAGTTGAACCTATTTGAAATGCACACATTTGGCAGAAAAGCATCCTGGTAACTAGCTAGGACTCAGTTCTAAGAAAAATTACTAAAATGCCCCTAGGTATACCTTCGACATGAAAGTATCTCAGTAACCTTAAAGGACTTCAAAAGGTAAGTAATGATGATATTTACCCTAAATAGGTAGTTTGGGTATCAAAATGTAAAAAATGTAATTAAGTCCCTAAATTTTTCAAAATTGCATTTTGTACCCTAATGAAGAACCGAGAGAATGTGAAAGGTTTGAATGTTTTCAACACCCCACCAGAGGACCAGTGGAATGCTAGAAATATTTTAAAATATTATAAATGGATGATTTTAAATCAGAGATGACCATTTTGACCTAAAGTGCTAGATTTTCCTAATGGTCCCTAAACTTTTCTAAATTTACAAATCAATCCTTACATAATTAAAACACAAAATTAAACATCAACTATATTAAAATAAACATAAAAATCAAATCCAAAGGTTACAAGGGATGTTCGACCAATTCCTTTGGCCTTAGCACAAAATTTTCAATATTTACACAAAAATCCCTAAAGTTTCTAATTACAAAAAAAAACCCAAAAATCCAAAAAATGTATTTCTACTTGTAAAATGGATAAAATATATTCCTAAAGGTATATGTGGGTTTCCGCCAAGCACGAAATGGTTAAAAATTATTATTTTGTTTTTTTAACAAAATAGTCTTTAAACTTTCTATATTTATAATATAGTCGCAAAAATCAAAAGATCATCATATAAATATGCATGAATTTTAGCCAAACACCATGTAACCCACCAAATAAAATTTTTCCAACTCAAAAATCACATATTCAAGTTTCTCAAGCACAAACTAACATCAACGTACAATAAATCATAAAAATAAACATATAAGCAAGAAAATACTAGTAAAATAGCATAGATATGATCATATATATATATATATATGGCAAATATAACACAAAAACCAACATCATATACGAGAACAATTAGATCAAAGAAAAATAACTTATTAGCAAGAAAAATTAAAGAAAACAATTAGATCAAAGAAAAATGGTTCATGGCCATCATGCTTAGTCTTTCAACTTGGATCAAAATCTATGAACTTAAGCATGATTTTGGCTCACCAACAAGAGGAAAAATAAACAAAAATAAAGAAAAACTAAAGCTTTAGGAAGAATTTACCTTAACAAAGCTTTACAACTTGAAAAACTTAGTAATTTGTAGTGTTTTTCTTTCTTTCTTTCAAGCCAAAAATCCCCATAAATGAAAAATCCCCCTATTTATAAGGGGGAGTTACGGCCAAGGGGATCAAAAGATCCTTTTAGCCAAAATTCATTATTTGCATTAAAAGATGAGATGAATAAATTGACAAGCAACTAGTAGTTATTCCAAATATTTTATCATGATTATCTAGATAATATCATCTAATGGGTAATTAGAAACCAACTAAATCAATTAAGGGAAAAGTTAAAAATCAAACATACTAGTTTCTATGAAACTAGCAGAAAAATCCATAATTAAAAT